>JAEAOA010002041.1:0-83043 GCA_016746295.1 Potamilus streckersoni | reverse complement strand
TATATATATAATTTAATGGAGACTAATCATTTCCTGGAACATTAGTTTACATTCGTTTAGTGTAAAAGTAGTACTAAAATTAACATAATTATATAACATAACATAATGTCACAGATTGAAGTGGGAAAATTCCGGGAGATGATATTCAATTTACCCTGACTTTAAAATATTACACGAATATTCCAAAAGATTAACGGACTTGAATGGAAAATGACAGCCAGAGTTTTGTCGTTGGCCGAAATGGCACAAAGTGTAACAATAAATAATTAAATTGCACCAGATCTTGGTGGACACTGAAGATTATCAGGAAATATTTTTTTAAAATTAATTTTTAATTAATTGACAAGACTTATAATAGCACTTAAATTACTAAACTCATACCGAATTTAGTGGAAACTGCCTAAAAAGCTCTCTGATAGCTTAGAGCCTAAGTAAGAATGTAAGAAATTAGGAGATGAAATCTCACAAACATACTCTAACACAACTTATAAACTATCCAACACCCCATACAAATACTATCCATCACAACACCTATACTATCTATTATCCTCAATACCATCCAACACCCTTAACACACTATCCCAAAACGGTGTGTGTTAATTAAAATCTCACAACATACTCTCACACACCAACTGTACCATCCAACATCCCATAAAATACTACTTATTACACCAAATATACTATCCTTCATCTCACACAAAATTCCCAAACGTCCTGGGTTAGCGTATAGGGTAAGAGAAGAATATATGAAAGCAAACAAAGCATACTTTCTATCACTCCATAAAAATACCTTCCATTACACCACTATACGATTCAACACCCATAGACACTATCCAAATTGTCCTATGTTAGCTTAGAATGTAAGAGAAGGAGATCTAATCTCACATTATATACTATCCATTACACCAAAAACATATTATCTATCACATCAACTACACCACTTAACACCCCTTAAGCACACCATACCAAACGTCTTGTGTTTTAGATTAGAATATAAATGAAGATTAAATCCCACACAACAGACTTCCTTTCACAAAAAATACTGTCTATTACACCACAATACCATCCCAAACCACATAGAAATACCATCCATTACATCATCTATATCATTCATTACCCAATAAACTATCCCCAAAGGGGTCTTGCGTTATCTGAGTGTAATAGAAAGAGCTGAAAGCAAACAAAACTTACTCTGAAAAACTTTATATACCATCCAACACCTCATATAAATAATATCCATTAACATATCTATACGATCCATCACCTCCACGCATCATCATCATCATCAACATCATTCTTAACCAAAGTCGTTATGGCACCACATTTGACCTTACAACCTATTCTGCCCATCATTTCTTTTGAGAATCTTCAAATACGATGCCTGTTCACATCTTAATGTTGTCTTCCCGCCTTTTATTCTGTCTCTTTTTCTTAACCCTCTCACTGTGCCTTACAAGATTGTTTTTGCAGATCAGGTGATCTTGAGACATGACCGTATCACTTCAGTTTGCGCATTTACAATGGTCAATAAGCTCTGCTGGAATGTTGCCAATGTCGGCTGACTTTCCTTTCTTTAGTGACTTAACTGCAAATTCTACTTCTTCACAAAGAATGGGGTTGTTATCAATCTTTTCTGCCTAAGAGCAATTTAGTACTGCTTGATATCCTTGAGTGTTATGACTTTACAATCCTGAGCATTATTCTGTCCATCGCTTGGGGATCTCTTGAACTTCTGTGAGGCATTTTCCTGATTTGTTTATGGGTTGTGAGATCTTTCACCAGTTGATATGCCATTTTGCTGTCATTTCTACAACTTTCTTTCATTTTGCAGCGTTGTTCTTTGTGTCCAGGATTCCTTTGCGCTTTTAGGCTTTTCCTGATCATGTTGTTTATCTTTTTTTTTTTCATTTTCTAGCTCCTTCATGACCGCTTTCTCCCTTTCTCAGTTCTTTTCTTTCGTCCCATAGTTCAAAGACATAGGATGTAATCAATGTTTCTTTGTTCAACGATAGTTGCCAATGATCTCGCTTGCTGTACGATGTATTGAATGTGGTTGTTAAGGACTCTCGGTCAGTGTCTTGGCTGTCCAGGGTTATCAACGGTACAAATTTACCACTTATCATTGCTTGAAAGACTTCTGCGACTTCTAGATCTTTCAATTTTTTAAGATCAAATACTGATTTTTGGTCGGTTAGGCTTTTTCATCATTTTCAGGTGGAGGCAAAACGTTGTCATTAATAAGTCATGGTCCATTCCAATATTTGCTCCTGGAATAGTTCGTGTTTCTGGCAATATTCAGTCCTGTGCAGAATCGTTTGTTTATTCTAGCGAAGATGTAATCAATCTGGTTGTGAAGTTGTCCATCTGGACTGGGCTTGTCAATCTTCTAGATGATTTGTGAGGGTCAAATGTGTTGGCTAGCACAATATTGTAGGTAGTAAACTCCAACAGCCTGTGTCCTCTTTCGTTTGTTTCATTGCAGAAGTGTCCACAGGTTCATTGCCAGTTTAACTTTAATCAATTTCTACCTGTACAAAGAGAATGTCCTTCGGGGGTGAGTTGTCAATGACATCGTGCAGTTGGCTATAAAAATTATCCAGTTCGTTTCTATGATAGTTAGATGTGGGTGCGTAGGCTTGTATGATTGTGATGTTGAAGGGAGTCGCCCTCATTCGAATGGTAATAAGCCTGCTTGAGATTGGGCATCAACCCATAATGTTGTTCACAATGTCCTTGTGGACACGAAATCCAACGTCATGATTCTGTTTACCCGCTCTTTCGCTGAAGTAGAGCATATGCCCTATATATGTTGCTTTTTCGCCAAATTGTTTCCATCGCAATTCGCAGAGACCAATAATGTTCCAGACGTACCTCTCAAACTCTTGTGTAAGTTCTTTCAACTTTCCCACAGCCCTCGGTGTAATAATGTTCCATGAACTGATGATGATGTTGTCTCTGCACGGATCTTGGTAGTGGGGGTACTAATAGCATAGCTGTTACCTCCGTCCTGGTGTGCAGCGGAAGGTGAGGCCATTGTTGACCCTTACGACCGATCCGGTATAGAATATTTGTTAGTTGTCTTCGTGTGATGTTTCAAACGGCAGATACAGCCTGATGGGGCACATCCCTCTTCAGCAGTGTCAGATTAAACTCTGTGGAGGTCCCTAGTCAGTCCTCTGGCCATCTGTGCCCCCCTCGAAAATTATCTCCTAATACTTAAAGAGCAAATCAACTCAATATTATATTGATCCGTTATCGTGGGGCCCCTAAAAAGCGTGGGGCCCATAGGCTGGTGCCTACTCATGCAGACTTGATGACCACAACCGAAATTCACTAATATGATAATGGTACACTCTGACCCTGTGTACATGGTCGTTGAGCTAATTTTGGAGTCATTTCACCCTGGCTTTTGACTTCATCGAGGAAACCTTCAGCCCAGTGATGATGTGCTTATTACTGACACACTATTTTACCCATAGATGTGAGACTCGTGGGGGCGGAAACGTCTTATTCCATCCAGTACAGATCCAATAGACCTTTACCACTGTTCAAAGAATGAGCTGAATGCAAACAAAACATACTCTCGTACACCTTATATACCATCCAAAACCCCATAAAAATACTATCCATTACTCCCACACACTATCCCAAAAGACGTCCTATGTTAGCTTAGAGTGTAATAGGAGCTGAAAGCAAACAAAGCGTACTCTTACACACATTATATACCATTCATAACCCCATAAAAAAAATATTATCCATTACACTATCTATACCATCCATTACCTGCACATAATATCCCCAAAACGTTCTGTGTAAGTTTGGAATGCAAGAGAAAAACGCGTGTAAAATCTGAGGTGATCCATTTCAAAACAATGTTACTGTGTAGCCCAAATTGAGGTCAACCATTGTAACAGTATTCCCATTGTCGTGACGTCTTGGGTTTCGAAGATCCCATGTATGTTAACCCTATAGTAACATTTAACATAGGATTTCCATTTGTCTTGAAATATTATCATGGTCCCTAAAAATGATCTACCATGTTAAATTCCCGTTTGGGTCTATAGTGCCATTCCCATGTTCAATTCCCATTTGAGGCCAGTGTTACGTATATGTGATTTAATTACTTGTGTGTTAATTTTAAATTTTTCATTTTATTTTCATTTCATTACAAGTTATTATAATGATAACATTATTCACTGGATTCGACTCAGAAATTCAACTCAGCTCTAGTAAACAAGTGTTGCTACATTGTATATTTAGCTGACCTAGTTCCTGACCTTGGTTGAGAATTTGTAAACGCACAATGAAAATCATTGGTCGTAATCAAGGTTATTCTTGGCTTGCATCAGCTCTGTTGTAAGCAACGTTTTTACTTTGGTTTTTTATATTGAATTTATAGTAAGATTCGTTCTGTACGACCAAATTTGTCCATGGCGTACGTGTCAATTTGTATAATGGGCTTTCTGCGCCATTCGGATTAAGTAACCAAGTGATCTAAAATTGTGTGTAAAACTAACGCTCATATAATTTTTCGGGCAGTCGTATTTCATACCTTTTGGAGCTCAAAGGTATTTTGTGTTGTGACCAGCTGAGTTTAAATTGTTTTTTAACGTAATTTATTTTTCCTGGAAATAATAAGTGCGCTTCATCAAATTCTTTTATTGGAAATTGGTCGGAAATCTAAAGTCGGAATATTATTCTTGATTTATAAAATTGAACATCGGTACTGTTGACACATCAGTACACTACTGCATTGATCTGACGTCATCATCCTCCATATTGGAACTTCGTCGGGATTCGAACCTTGATTAAATTAGAACCTTTTAGAGATAGGATTTATATTATTCGTTTATTCGATTAGCTCCTATCCATTGTAATTGTACATGTGACTGCCCAAGTTTTACCTTGCATATGATCGCTTTACATAGATGCTTCTACGGGTATCATGAAATGCACCAGCTACTAGCCTGGAGGAACTATTACGCTACTTTTGCGGTTATTTTTTGCTTACACATGTACTATTCTACAGTCAACTTCGAATGATGTGTTTTTACCACAGTCGGCTTCGGATAATACATTTTCAGGTCTTTATTGTATTAAAAATCTAATCTTTTTTGCTGCATAAATAAAACAAGTGAATATTTTTAAGTCAGTTTGAGACATTTACTTGTTTATATAGTTCTTGTCGATATATTCTCATGATGAGCATTGAAAGCGTTCTTTTGGGCGCTCACGAACCTGCTATAACACGTAAAATAATCATGGAATTGAGAGAACATTAATATCAATAACATGCGTGACAAAGTAGCGTTGCGCTACAATAACAAACTAAAACACATATTACATGATGGATATACACTCTGATCAAATCAGATCTACACTGTCTTAACCAAAAACCTTACAACGACTGTTTAGGTGTCATGCCCTGGCGACCTGTGTTATTACCATAATCGCCGATTGTATCAGCTAATAAGATCAAGTTTTATGTCTTCGCGCTTGGGAGTCTGAGAAGAGTGACTGAAGAGCATTAAGGTGTGACTAACGATTTGATTCGCTTTCCGATTTTTGAAAAATCCATTTCCATTTACTAATTCAAAGGTTACTAGAACATTATCCCTAAGCGGCCGCTGTCCGATCTTCACGTATGACAGTGGGGATCCGAATTTAAGACAGATTGGATGGCTATATCACCCTGGATAAATTCTCGCGCTTGTCGAATGAGCCTGCCTTGAATTGAATTACCGGTATTGCACAATACGCTACTACTTCACTCATTATGTCTCAATACATTATCGATTATGTGTCTATAATCTCAAAGAAGAATCTCTATCGTTAATCTGACTATCCTAGGTTAGACTTAGTCCCCGGTGCGTTTGCACATTGCCAAGATAAAAATAATTCCAATTTTACGAGGGGTGAGCGTGCTCAAAAATAAAATTGGATAGGATACGTCTATTCATCATGTCAACAATATTTAAACATCATTTACCACCACCACCACCCTTGTCAACAACTGTAAAAATTTCAGTGACCCACCCATAATAAAATTATGTTCAAAAACTTCTCCCCCTCTACAAACTAACAATATTTTAATTTTCGTATATAGGCTACAGAAATTTTACAGCACATTCTAATGGGGGGGGGGCATTTGCCTGAAAGGATCAAGAGTCTGTTATCAAAGTGTATAATAATTGTAAGGCATTAAGGTTACTACATCTGGTTGAAGAAGTTGTATGCATATGCAGGCTACATAATTTATTTTATGTATTATGAAGATGGCTCTATAATAGTCTAGCGCTCAAGTTTCCTAGGCTCAGTTATCCATCCTTAGAGGGATGGTTCATGGACCTCAATATATACATCTAACATAGATGATATTTAATCTCCCCTCCTCCTCCCCCATGTCAACAATTGCCAAGCGTCTTCAACCCCTCCCCATATTTTGTTGACATAATTAATGGACGACCCCATATTGCTTGGGATGGATGGGTTATAACGCATTATTTTACCATGCAGTTAATTTTATATATTAGTTTTATGTTACCTGTAATGTTTGTCAGTGACCTAAACACTAAGGTGGATGTTATGAAGAGAGAAATTATTGTAAGTTCGAGACAGACTGGGGAAAAGGATTACATTTTCTGTATAATTTGGGGAGATAATAGAGCTTAGATACGTTGTATATATAAACAACTTTGACGAATGTATCGATTGGTACCATTAGACACGTATGACGGCCTTAATGAATAGGAGTCAACTAGAATGTCGTTTGGCACCTAGGGGCTCTTTGGGGCTTCTTCACATCGCATGTACACGTCGATTGACCATGAAAATTATATGACAGCTTAAGATGGCACGTTTGTCAAGGAGTACCATTGGAGAAAATATATCCTGGGTTTACTATCGCTTTTTGTAGATCATTTACAAAAATAAAATCTCATATAAACATAACGTTGAAAATAGTATATAAGAAAGATTTTGTCTCCACACTAAATTGTATCATAATTAAGTGAGAAAAAAGTGAACAAATAAAAGCGCTTTGAGAATATGGGCGTCATGCATTATCACCTAAATAAAAAATTTCCAAAGAAATGCAGAAATACATGGCTGGGTAGAAAGTTAATAGGACACAATTAGCACCACGTGAATATCTCGCTGTGGCAGTCAGGGTAGCGCTGGAAGATAAATCCAATCAAAGACATATCGCCAAATCAAGAGCCAGGTAGCCGGACAGCTTGTCAAAATTGAGCAGCACAGATAAATCGGTGCCACGTAGATCGCTTGCAGTCTATATCAGTCAAAGCGGATCAAAAGAGAAGACCTTTCTTCACCTCCAGAATATTTAGCGCACAGCGAGCTTGGTTTTGTTTTTACTTTTACCATCAAGCTAGTCCACAGGGTTAACATCGGCAATAAATCAATGCGGAAGTGTGTAAGAGACTTTAGTTGATTTTATTATGTTGAATCTGCCCACATCATGGCGCTGTATTCATCTGCGTTAAAGACGGCGTCATCGATAGCTCACCAATACAATTAGCAATCCGATACAAACTTCTTTGCGTGGTTATCATAATTTTATTATAAAGATTCATTTTTGATATGACGATTTTGATATGACGATTCATTTTTGTATAAAGTCTGGTCGAACAAATTTGTCAAAGTGCACTAATCGCAGCAGCTAGATAGATATAGCGCTTATAGCTTAGAATTTGGCGGTAAAAATCTTTCTCATTCTCCGGGAGAAATTAATTGGTAGATAATACATCATGCTATTATGATCTTTAAAGTACAATTTCTTAGGCGTTTTCGTAAATTGCTGCCTTTAATACCAACAAAATATTTCGAATGTATACTTTAAACGAAACGTTGAAAACGTGTTGACATTTTTCAAACGTTTGCAAGGAATGTATCTAACATCCATCATAAATAAAAGGAATATATACTCGTATTTTGTATGATTATAAGAAAGCCGATTAAGTTTTTACTGAGCGTTATAGTTCGTGGTTATCTTGTTGTTCAAATCAATATTTATTTTTAAAAAATGGTCAATATTTAAACTTTTTATCTTTTGGCGCTATGTTATAATTGAAATCTTCATGCTGCTTTTCCATCTGGGACTATATAGTTTATACTATTACATACATTTGTTTCCATGTCGTGTTCTATTTCCAAGTTAATGCCCTGCTCAATAGGCTGTAAACATTGCTGACAGTTAGGTTTATCATATAATCTTTTTGTTACAATCTCCAATATTGGAATGGCATTTCGTAAGATGTTAAATCATGGTTTACACAAATCGTATCATGTAAAATATCCTTCATGTTCACATACATCTGGTTTTATACTTCTGTTTTTTCTTCTTAGCTCATTAAGTAGCAATCTATTAAATTGCTATCACTTTATTGTTCGATTGTTCTTTTCATGTCTTCTTAATTTTCATATTATTATTCTCCAAAATATATAAACAAACCTATGCAAAAGTTTGACTTGCAGCTGCATCAGTTTTTTTATAAACAGGATTACATAAATCTGTGATACTGGCATCGTTGTGGCTTCAAGTACTATTAAATGTTTTGCTGAATGATGGTGTTTCTGCTCTTTATCTCGATGTTTGAAGGAAATCCAAAGAAACTATAATATTTGAAAGACATATCTCGTATTACTTTGCATGGAAAACATAATGACAGACATTTATACAAAATATCTAATATTATTCCAATGTTATCTGATATTAAATCTGTTAATTGTGCCTCTTTTTAATTGACTGTTTGGAAAACGTAAAAGAAACTAAAACCAAAGTAATAACCAGCAAGAACTAACTTAATTTATTAGTTTCCATTGTTATAATTTAAGTGTTATCGATTTGGTCTAGATAGTTGAACATGTTTTGGTTTAAAACTCCGTATATTATAAATACATTGGTTGTCATTGTAGTTCTCTGTTGTAGTTAGTGATATGCACACATTTTGCTGGGAATTTGATATTTTTGGTTCTTTTTCAAACGACCATCATCAATAATTTCTTCATTTTCAAGCTGTTTTACCTATAGTGACTTTGTTAATGTACACTTGGATGTTGTAAATGCAGGAGATATTAAAATTGACAATATTTTATTCTTGGCGCGTATATAAAACATATTATGGCAGCTCCTCAGAAACATAACGATGCATACTCGCCCACGCCAAAAATATTCTTTGCTGTGAAATGGATATCTTATCATTTTTATTATCAGTTGAATTGGCAAAATATTATTTTTTTCTCACATAGTCTGTAGTTCTTTTAGGTGAGGTCTCTCTCTGAGTCAGTGTCCACTCAGTTTATAACTTTTTACAACCTTTTCTAAAATGTATCCACTTTCCAACACTTTTCGTGCTTTACTTTATTGTAATATCTTTCCTTCTGCAAATGCTTTTTTTAATTTGTCTATATCCTGTTTATTATTTGCTTAGTCTTCTGCACTTTCTAACTCCTTCGTGTCTGTTTTAGTCCTTGATGATTCAATAATCTAATCATAGCTGATTTTATTGTCACTCACTGGTTTGATTATTATGATGTCAATACTACCCAGCTTACAAATATTAAATGATGATATTTTTATCATTTGTTTTACATTAACTTCTCTTTCAAACAATTAGTCTTGCAACTGACCCCTTCAATGCTACATTAGAACTATTCAGTGCGAAAGAACAGCTATACCGACAGCTATTTTTACAATACTTAATCCAACTGCTTTTATTTTTAAAAAAAACATAACAATGTTGCCCTTCTCACCTACATCGAATGACAACTTTCTATGCTTCGTTCTATTTCTTTAAAACCACCTCTTGAGTGTTTAATTTCTCTGACAAGATAATGTTGAATATTGTTAATTTTGCAATCGTAACTATTAATACCGTTGACTTTCGACAGTGTAGGAGATAATGAAGGTTCTCTTTGTGTGTTTGCACTTAAAAATATGTTTTTAAGCATGTTTAAGAGAACTATTTTAGTTGTCATTTATTCAACCCCTGGTGCAAGTTGTCTCTGATACCATTTGATTGACTGTTAATGTTCTGAACGATTCTGTTATCTTATCAACTTTTAATTTTTAAATTCTTCTTTAACAACATTTTTGAAACAGACATATAATCATTTTAAAAGAAATGTCTTGGGCCCATGAAATACTAACTCAGTGAATAGCAATGTTATAGTGAAGCAATTAATGTGTTATTAATGATGTTACAATAACTAGCATTAGAGCATCATCAAAATTAACCTTTGAAGGTAGACATATTTTAAAGATCTAAAGCGTTCCCAAAATGCATGTATGCAAATTCAAGAGCAGGATTTAATGTTGCATGAGATTTGTTTTGCTAATATGGATGATTTTTTTGTTTTGTTTCAGTCTGTATATAACTGCAAAGCTTTGTTTTGCATTCAATTTGAAAGAACTTAGGAATATGAATATGGTTTTTCGTTTGCTTATGCGGTGTCAAAAAATGTTTGGAAAGGTCGATTCGTTGTTAGGTTGTCCATTGTGAACTGATTAAGTGAAAATGCCATAATTAGTTCTGCAGTTTCTCCAGTATCCATATTTAATAGTGGGCATATTGTCAACTTGAATGAGTGTTTACCACGCATAATGTATGAAATGTGAGCAGAGTTAAATTATATGATGGCATACAGGTCAATAATATTTTCTTGTTTTGCAGATATTTATGTGTCGATAAAAGATTTGTAATATTATAATTGTCTAGGCACTAAATAACATATAAAACACCAAAATCAACAATTTGTGGTCAAAATGGTTGTTTATGATCGGTATCTAGCCCAAATGTCAGGCTCATAATATTTGAGTGAGAGTTCGCTGATTTGATTTATAATAAGCTCCTGCGACGGTGAAGTTGTTGGTTTTGGTCAATCACCTGCTTTGGCTTGCGCTAGTCATACAATTGTTTGTCAGGAGATGGTGGAAACTTGTGATCTCCCCCAACTCCCTATAAGTTTTGGTTATCGTTATCTAAGAGATGATAGACCGCAGTGTTATTGTTCAAATCAAGCAAGTAATAATATAAATTATGAAATTAAGAATGGAATAGCAGAGATGTGAGCAATAAAGAAATAAAGAATAGAATAGCACTAGCCCCGTATGAAAAACATAACAGTGTAATTAATTACATAAACAAAATGAAATAGAATAAGACCTGTACAGATTAACTTTCTCTCAGAAGTTATGTCAACTTCAATTAGCTGTTTTGTTTTAATGATATAACACATTCATCATATGATCGAACTCAAATTATCGTCATGGCACCATCACCTGGCGCTTCCAGTCATTTCCAAATCACTTTTAGTGATACATTGGCGTTGCTATCTATTTCCATATATCTATCTTTCTTTAGCATCTTTGTGTCATCAACCTCTTGCTTAACAGACTTTGTTCTTTCCACTTTGTAATACAATATATAATTATTCACAGATGGCGCCTTCAGTTTTTGAGAAATGCTACTGTTTGTTGGTATGTTTTTTAATTTATTTTTCCTTTTATTTTTATTTTTATTTTTTTAAAATCATCCAAAGCAGAAATATAGACATTTTAAGGCTTGCTCCAACACAACTAGCAGTGATATCACGCACAAACAGGCACACAAAGCAAAAGACACACGTAAATACACTATGAATATTATAACGTCACAAAATTACGTTGCCATGGCGTTGCCATACTTCCATTGTTTCCGTCCATGTCATGCGGTGATCTCTTTATCTGTGTTCTTCATAACTATTTCTGATCAACGAGAGGTTAATAATGTCAAAAAAAAAACAAAAACAAATGCTGATTAGAATGTGAACTATAGCAAAATGTCTTGGACTCAGAGCAAATACGAAGACACTAAAAGGAAGGCAGAGAAGAGGCTTACGAATTGGGTCCAAAGAACAAGGGGTGGGAAGGGTTTTTTGGCGGATACGTCATTTTCACAACCTAAAGGATGTGGAAAGAAGCAAACGGGAATATCTCGTTTATATGAGGATTTTACCAATGCTTTCAAGAAAATAGAATGGAATCAGAAGAAAGAAAAAGATACGTCAGCGATTGAAGTGGAACACTTTAGAGAAAGTCTAATCACTCATTCGAAAGCAAGTAACGTTTCTTCTCTTCATTTAGAGCAGGACCGTAACAGCAGCAATGTATCGAGGCAAGACATTTTGCCTGAGTTGCCTCAATTGCCGTATATTAACAGTCAGGAAAGAAGGTGAGAATGGCATTCATTACTTTCACTCAATAAATAGCGGCATGCAAACAGCTCAAAGAAATTTGACAGGGATGATACGCGTTATAAGTATACTCGACCAAAGAACATGTTATACCACATTTAACCGAATGGTATCGCATTCTATTGAGTGACCAGTAGTTGAATATGACCTAGTTGGCACAGTTGGTCAGTTGACTACGTTTCAGCACTTACACGTAGGAACAAATCTATATTGTTTCCAAGAATGCAAATTATGCAACTTATGTTAATCCCGTGCTAAATTATTTCCCCGGAACTTTATCGTTCAGAAAGGTATTGCATTTGCAAACCAATAGTAAAAATGTGGAAAGCATAAACTGTAGCCAAAAATATCATTTCGATCCTCTGAAAATTGACTTGCGACAATGTAAAACAAAACATGCGGTTTGTCGATAAAACAAAAGAGGAATAGCCGAAACAGTCGACGACAATGAGCAATGAACCAACCAGCGGGCATATCCAAAAATTGTGCATCAACTATATAGATAAAGAGAAAGCATTTCTTAAGGATGTGCAAATATCTGGCAGTGTCGATCCCCCCACGTATACAAAATATAAAGACCCAAACACTCTGGACAGTCCAGTTGCATGGCTGCATGACACTTCTGTACGAGTTAAGCCGCGCGCAAGGTCATCCGGATGCGAAAACGAATATCGCAAATGTTTGTTGGGACAGTCTGCACAGTCGGCTAGATCACCTCCAAACCTTTCTCACATTCCTGCAGCTTTGAAATTGAATACGATTTTGTGGTAGATTTTATATCGCATGTTCTATCAAAGCGGCGATGTAAAAAAAGTATATGGTATTGCTCTCTGAAACCTTTTTTCTTCAAAATTTGTACAAATGGGGATGTGTCCAGAGTACCAAAAGGTCTGGTGTAATCTATGGAGTAAAAAGCATATCCGCTTATAAGTAGGTACTGCTACAAATATAAGTATTTGGAACATATCCCATTTGGCTACAAACCACAACGACTGTAATGTTGCTGGTGCTCAGTGAGGTTCCATCCATTTTTGGCATGACCGATGACTAATTCTTTAGTTCGTTTTCGTCGACTTTTTCATCTATTTCTCCCATGCTAACTCGACAAAAAGCATATACAATTTTGGTTGGGATATGTATACATATCTGCAACTCTTTTCTTTGAGTGGCTCTTGTAGTGGTCTGCCAATTGCTCTTTTGTATCGAGATTTGTATTATTGCCACCGCTTGCTTGGCCGACCCAGTTTATCCACAATTGCACATAGGCGTTCTATGCTTGTTTGTAATTACGAATGCGTCGAGACATCCAGATATGTAGGTGTCGTTGACAAATATCGGGGATCGTTCTACAGATTGTAATACTGTAGATCATTCGATTCCTGCAAGATAGTAAACGGTGGAAATGTCCGACACAAGATTGGTTTCAAGTCGTTTTCTCGCAGGAAATATATCACAGTTTTTTTTCGATCGCAGACCATTTGGGCATACATCGCTCGCATTGCACTTTGTGCACCCTTTCCATGCTGTATTTAGATTCATATTTCGTTGTTTTGTGCTAGAACATTTTTCGGCACGATTTTGCTGTCCATATGTGTAGGTGAAAGAAAACAATTCGGAAATTTATCTCCGAGTGGACTGTTTCCAAGGTTTAAAGTAGCTTTTTGTGCTGGTGGATGTAGTGCCGAATTCTAAGTGTCCCTAATTTTTTCTGCTCTTATAGCAATTGTGCTTGCTTGTGTAAGGTAAAAAGTAAAAGTGAAAACAAATACCGTTGACATAGGGACTAAATTGTGATTGTGGGTAGAGATGTGGACGGGAGGAAAGGCCACAAAGAATGCTAGTGGATCAAAAACCGAAGTTTATACTAAGAGCTACCTTTAAAGCCTCATATTGTGTTTATTGGACACCTACACTATATTAAAATAATAATAATAATAATAATAATAATAATAATAATCATAATAATAATAATAATAATAATAATAATAATGATGATTATTATTATTGTCATTATTATTATTATTATTATTATTATTATTATTATTATTATTATTATTATTATTATTATTATTATTATTATTATTATTATTATTATTATTATTATTATAACTAATAGGCATGTGTAATATAGTTTTTCTTTCTTTGCTAAACATTTATGTAATCATTGCAGGTCAATAAATAGTACAAACCTCATTTCAAAAAGTTCCATAATTGTCTAAGAATTTGACAAAATTATTCTGTTTGATCATCTGCTTCCATCAATATTAACTTTTATTTACAGGCCATATGGAACTTAAGATTCAATTTCAACTCAAATCTTTCGAATCTATTGATTTGATCGGCTGAAATATTTTGTGATTCAAAATTTACCAATCAAACGTCTTCTCTTTAACGTGTAATCGTGTAACTTTAAGTTCTAAAAAATGTATATTTACTTCATCAAACTCTTAGCGCTTTCATGTATTAAACATATACTACACAGAGTAAGTTTACTTTAGGATTACCAAAATGTTACATGACTTATGGACCACACTTTCACTGGTGTAATGATTCTTGATAACTTTGCTAGTTCAAGTTGTTTTATGTTTTTATCTTTCTAGTATCACATTCTTACGTGTAGGCTCGTACAAATGGAACAAAAGAAAAAAAGTGAAGTCAGCAAGCTTTGTAAATTTTATTTTAAAAAAATTATGTCATTAGAAAACACAGTAAAAATATGAAATAGGACTTATGGTTTGTCAATATATTCCAAAATTAAACCTAGAATCGAAAAATATAAGTCCGATCACTATACAGTTCAAATTGAATCCAGGTTTGAATCTCAGTGAAGTTCCAATATGGAAGGTGACGACGTCAGATGTGGTCGTTGTACTGATGGCAACAGTTCTTCGTCGAATTTTGTGACGCAAGAATAATATTCCGGCTTTAGAATTCCAAATCATTTCCACTTAATGTTCTTGTCCAAGACTTTCGTGAAGAAGAAATTATTTTCCAGAAAATATAAATTATGTAAATAACAATTTCAACTCAAATGGCAACAACACAAAATACCTCTGAGCTCCCAAAGATATTATTTTACGACTGAATTAATTTAATACCAATTTGCTGTTGTATGCCTCGATGTTTGATCACATGGTAGTTCGCGTGACAGTTTACATGATTTCTAACTTAAACATCGCAAAGAAAATATGCCATTTGTTACGTAGCTTAGAATAACCATATATAAAAAGTCGGATTCTCGCGTTAGAAATGAATAATTAGAAACCTGTTTACAATATGGGTGACACGTGGGCCGTACATGACCTTGGTAATAGCCAATAATTTTCACTTAGTTTTTATTAATTTGCGAACCAAGGTCAGCTAAAAATAATGATAAAGTAACCGTTACTTTCTAATTAGGTCAAGTGAATTTTCTAAAAAGAGAATCAATTCCAATGAAAATTATAACTAAATTAAAATATAATGAAACAAAAATAAAATAGAAATGAATTTAAAACTAACACACAAGCAATTTTATTACATATTCGTAACACTTCCCAATAAATAAAAAGAAAGATTGATGTAATAAATTTTTTTTATCATATGTAAATTACATATGAGGTAAAAAATAATTGCATAAGAAAAAACTCTTATGAATTATATACAACGTGTACATGAAATAATATTTATATACTCAGGAAAGTTCATCTGCAATCAAATTGTCTTTTCCCTTGATGTACATGATATCAAGATTATATTCTAGCAAAAAAAACTCAAACAATACTTTTATAATTTTAATTTTCATCTTGTCGATGAAAGCAAGGGAGTTGTGCTCAATAAACACCACAACAGGTGAAGAAGCTGAGCTAATGTAAACTTCAAAATACTGTAATGCCAATATTAAAGCAAAATATTTCTTCTCGATTGTTGAGTAAATTATTTGGTGCTTATTTAATTTTTTAGAAAATTAGCACACTGGGTGATCAACACCATTCTTATCGTATTCAATCAATACTGCTCCAACCAAACTATCACTTGCATCAACAAAAAAATTTAAAGATAGATTGAAATTTGGAGCTTTGAGAACCGGTGCACTTTTGATTAGAGCTTTTAACCTATTGAAAGCCTCTTGACATTTTTCAGTCCAAAGAAAAGTGTTTTTCTTACTAGCAGCAGAGAGGCTGAACAGACAAATTTGCCCGAGACCTTATTTTTGAAAATTAAGGGTTCCTACGAAGGCTGAGAAAAAACTTTCTTTAATTGAACAGATTGTTTGCTCGATTTATTCACGATGTGGTCACTACAAGTATGTCCTTCAGCCTCTCTGCTGCTATGAATTAACCAAAGATTTTATCTAAACCTACACGATACCTTGATCTAGGATCATGTAAATTTATCGTTATAAATCCAAAAGGAACAGCTTGTGCTTTAGAAAAGAAAGTTTTAAATTTAATCATATCCATGTCCCCTAAACACCAAGTATAATAAATATTTTGCAAAGTATAATTATCTACGCCATTAAACACAACCAAAATATTACAGTTATCTCTGATCACCTTAGGTATCTGAGTATATCTCTGAGTAACATAAATCACGTCAGTATTTTTATGTCTTCCTCGAGAAAATATTCTAGCTGGATTGGATTGTTTGTCCAGCATTACATCATCGTACACTACGAGGTTATTGATGAATCCATCCAAGTCATCTACGGATGGAGCTTCATCAATATCGGTAATAAAATCAATGATATCATTTTTGTCCAGTAATTTCGCATTTTGATTAAAATCTTTAAGTACTTCGTAACATCGTTGATCATCTACAGATGGCACTACTAAATACAACTTATTCCACTTGAGCCATCGCATTATCAGATTAAGCAATAATTGTGTTTTACCAGATCCAGAAGGACCTATTATGATCATTCTGATAGAATTTGGTAACGCTGGATGGTGCCTTAATGGCTCTTGTTTTCGTGTCGCAGAAAAGTCAATTATATCCATATGTTAATAATATGAGTTTATATTGTGTTCGATGTAGAGCGACAACACCCACAGTTGGATTGACAACGATAGCAACAAAAAATAAGAGACGCGCACTCACAGGCAAGTGTGTAAAATGTGGTACCAAAACATATAAATTTGTTTCCGCGTCGCAAATTGTGCGTGGTGGTGATATAGCCGCTTCATTAGGGAAATTGTCAGGAACTCCATCGGCAAAATATCCTGGTGAGAAACACCTTCCCGGATATAATTATTGTGGTCCTGGAACTCGTCTCGATATCAGACTCGATAACCAAGATTGACCAAAACCTGGAGAGTATCCAGTAAATAAGATAGATCAAGCGTGTCACACTCATGATGTATCGTATACAAATCCTGATTTGAAACAACTGCATCTCGCAGATATAAAGTTGATTCACGCGTTAAATTCTATTCCTAATAAATCTCTCAGAGAATCTCTCGCTAGTTTTCTGATAAAATCTGCTATGAAAGGTAAAATATTGATAGGAGCTGGTAATTAATCAACTGATTATTATAATGGAATCTATTTATTATTCCCCGAAAGGATATTGGCGAGGTAAGGCTGCGATTAACAAACTTTCCGCTTCAGCAAAAGTTTCACGTGATGCTGCTGAAACGTGGTTAGCACGACAGGCAATATGGTAAATCTTTCTAAATCCACCTAAAAAAATTCAATACGCACATTTCGATGTCTTCGATGTCAACGTTCCTAATGAAGTTCATCAAGCAGATATCTTGTTTTCACCACACGATACCATTAAGGCAGGTAGTCGTCAACACACATACAGATACGCTTTAACCGTCGTTGACGTTGCGAGCAGATATAAAGAAGCGAAGCCGCTATCAACAAAGACAGCATCGGAAGTTGCATCTGCGTTTAAACAAATTTATCAGCAAGGACAATTACAATGGCCAAAACTACTACAGGTTGATCCTGGCAAAGAATTTCTTGGTACAGTATCTTCGCTGATGAACAAGCACAACGTTAAAGTCAGACAAGGACACATGGAGATTCATCGGGATCAGGCAATCGTTGAACGATTTAATCGAACACTTGCTGAACGGTTATTCGGGTATCAATTTGCAAAGGAAATTTCCACAGATACAAGATGTTGTGAATGGGTTGTGAGGTTACCGAATGTGATAGCTGCGCTGAATAAGGAAGTTACTCGTGCAACTTCTATGAAACCGTCTGATGATGATCACAAATAATATATACCGATAAAACGTAAATCTATTTCTCAACCAGTACTAGGAAATGTTACGGTTATATATTTATACGAACCTGGTGAACTCGAAGGAGGCAGAAAAAGGGCAACTGATCCTATTTGGAGTGTGACCACACACAAAATATCCAGCGTGGTAAGGTCCACAGGTAGACCTGCAATCTACAGATTAGATTCAACTGCTCCTTAACGTGGATTTGTGCGTGAACAATTGCAAATAATTCCTGAGGATACGCAATTACCACCGATTAAATCTGGTAAGGGTCCATTTATCGCAACTCTGGTCATGTCATGTGTAGGATCTCTAAATCTCTCAAAGTATTCAGAACACTCTCCATATCTAAGAAAACTTTCAGCATAACACGCTACCATATCAACTGAGATAACGTCTTTGTAGTTTTATGTAGTATTCCACAATCCACCGTGTCCGTATTCTATACAACTTTTCAAGACATCTTCAAGAAATTCTAATCGTGTCGGTTTCCACGAGTTTTTCTCCTGAGCGAAATGAGCAGCAACCGATGGTACGGTAAAACAATTACTTAGTAATTGTCTAATTTTGACATCGTCAGAAGTATATTTCAGCGCAAGGTTTTCCATTTCTTTATAAAGAGATTCTGTACGATAAATATCACCGTTAGACCGTACAAAGTGATCATAATGATCACATTCAGAACGCTGAAACAACCACACAGAAACAGGGTCACGTATGCTAATATCACCTGTGGCATCTAATGCATCATCTTGGTAAAATTTAACCATTCTTTCTCGTGGAAATGCAGTTACAGCTTCAGTCCATGCATGCGCGTTATGATCAATAATATTTATAGGAGCTCCTCTAGATTTATATTTTGTTTTGTGTAAAATCTCTCCTGTCAACGTCTTCACTGTTACTGGAAATCATAATAACTTTTCTAGCTCAGCAACGTCGCTGATAGACGATCCAGTGTCTTTATCTTTTTCAGCCCACATATTTACATATTTATTTTTTTACGCCTTAAATCTGTTAAACCATTTCTTCGCGTTTGTGAAGTGTTCTATAACTCGCTGAGCCACACAGTTTATTCTTGTCAATGATGACACTTTCATTTTCTTGAGATCCCTAACGTCAGGTTTATCATTTAACGGATAGAGCGCGTAGACAACAGCCGTTACTTGATAAGATCGCTCATAATACGGCTTGTCTATTCCAGTCAGTATTCCTGGTTTGGAATTTGCACCGAGGATAATATTATTCCCTGACTTTTGGATGGATTCGCGCTTGTCTCGGATGATCCAAATATCATCCTCTGTATTTACAATAAATTTTACTAAAATAATATATTTCCGAACATCGAGATAGTCAATGATCTCTCTACCTCGTTTGTCATTCATAACATAGATATTATTTCCAATCCCGAATGTGGACCACACATGAACCGCACCATTATGGCGGAACTCCTTCTTGGCTTCACTAATGTGTTTAGTTATATCCGCATTTGTTAAAGCTAGATCTTGCATTGAGAAACTAAATTTGTGTAGTCTGTCAATATCAAATCTAGCTGCTGCAGCCTCAATTGCTAATAATTCCTGCATATTATAATTAAGGCAAATATGTATCTAAATTGAAGTATTAATCGTTTATATATGATTCAACCAAATCACAATTGCCGCTGGCTTAAGATTGGTTATACATATCCGTGTAACAAAAATTGCGTAAACGAGTTCTGTAGTTATCACATGAAATGCGTGAGAAATTGGAGTCTAGGACCTACACCGCGTATGCTGTGTGGTGCTGGTGTGCGTGGAAAGACGCACCTTTGCGCGCAATTCGGTGGAAAAAGATACAGAGATTTAAAAAGATATTACGATAAAAAATATAACTCTCAATCTATCATAAAACGCGAAGAAGATTATCTAGCTAGATTTTCAAAACAATGATTTAAACAAATAGTATATACTATATAAATGGAGCAAAATGAGTTTGTGCCTCATCCAATCATAACCAATTATGAAGCGAATCGTAATGGAATCATTAGAAATTGCAGATTGAAAACACCAGTCAGTAGTGTTACCAATGGTGGTTATCTTGCGTTTAAAACCAGCGAAAATAAACATTATCTATCACACAGATTTGTGATCGAATGTTTCTTGGGACCGAACAAAGATGGATATATAGTTGACCATATAAACGGCAAAAAACTTGACAGCTCAGTTCAAAATTTCCGTATTATCACGCAAAGGGAAAACTGCAGGTTTGGAAACACAGGTTTTGCAAGATATACTGTAAAACCTGTCAAATCCGTGAGTAAAGAATCTGGTGAAGAAATTATGTTGAAGTCAATTTATTCCGCTAGTAAATATTTTAACATAGCCCCACCCTCAGTGAAACTTTCCGCTGATGGTGTTATTAGATATACTTATTCCAAAAAATTTTCGCAAAGTTTTATGTTTCAGTACTTAGATAATTAAGCGAGACTGGGACAAGCATAAATCTTTTCAGTTATAATAGTTGTTGTTATTATTTAGTTCATGCAGGAAATATTATAAGATTGTACTCCACAAAACTATATTCTATATCATGAAACATTTCCACTTAGTCAGATTTAATTTTTTTTATAAAGTTTTTAATTTTGTTCGATTTTTATCAAATTTGTCGTTTTGTAACCTATTTTTCAGGCATTTTAGTCGATTTTATCATTGTTTTTCATTGAATTCGCTAGTTTTCGTTGGGTCAAAACCCCAGGGATGTTAACGGGAATTAACATTAAGTTTAAAATTTGTTTATCAAATACTTGTTCTTTCTAGTACTTGTGCTCATATTGTATAGATTTTTATGATCATTTTGCTATAAAATTATGACAAAAAACAGGAGAAATCCAGAATTTGACAAACAAATTCAAAACCTAATGCTAAGTCCCGTTAACATCCCTGGGTTTTTGACCCAACGAGAAACGAGCAAACTTAACAAAAGTCTTTGTTCGCACACGTAAAATCAGCAATTCTTTGAATGACAATCACTATATACTAATGATTGATAGCATAGTAACGTTTTACAAACCTTCCAGTGGTCTTTTCAATGCTATATGGCTACTCTTTACCTACTGATAAAATAATGTTTTAGCTATTGTTTATGTAAAATCCGCGTACAGCATTCTTTGTCTATATACATAAAAAGCACGTCCAGGATTCACTAGTGCATAGTCGATTAGTGATTGGCTAGCCAAGCTCGCTGTATTAATTAGCTCCGTTGATATTGATTTTTAAAGTAGTTATTTATGTACGTGTATTTTAATAGCATTTACTTACTCATTATATAAAATACTAGACAGTAAATAAAATACAAACAGATAAATCTCTGTTTAAAGATTCGGTTATATATATATATATATATATATATATATATATATATATATATATATATATATATATATATATATATATATATATATATATATATATATAGTACATATTTGTATTTTATCGCAATTAAATACACTGAATTCTAAGCTCGCTGTGTAAATTAGGTCTGCTCTCATAGCGTAGTAGAACGAATGATATATTTCACATTTCTGAACCTATAATGCGTTGTATGCACAATAAATACACTAAATTCTAAGATCGCTGTGTAAATTAGGTCTGTTCTCATAGCGTAGTATGCGGATTAAATGTGACTTTATTATTATAAACCACAAAAGAATGTTTAAAATATATGCGTGTGCTTCAAACAATATGATAGATTTCTGCATTATAACTTGCCGTATGTGTGTGACCCAAATTCCTGAATGCGTAAAGTTATTTTTGAGAACAAACATCCGGTTTTGATTTGGTAAACACACAGACTTTAACAGTATAACATTTATGTTTAAAAACTGAAAAAAAAAATAAAATGCCAGAAATTGTCATTTCTGTTAAAAAATCAAACACTATAGTTTTTAAAACTACTGTTGTTTAGTTAAGTATATATTAACTAATTCAACATATTTCTATAATGTATCGATAGCCGAGAGGTTTAACGTAATGGCTGCGGAAATTGCGATTGGGGTTTGAATCTTATGAAAGGCAAAAATTTGTCTATGGGAGGGGGCGATTTTATGCCCACGAAAAATTATCTATTTAGTGGGGGGACCGGCCGAACCCTATATTTGTGAATAGAAATTAATTCACCCACCCAAAACGTTGTGTGATAGTTTTCACCCTTGTATTTGATATTTAGTGGTGGGTGGTGCTAGTTTCTGTTCACAAGTAGAAAAGGCCTTCATTATCATTATATATCATTATATCATCATTATATGTTATGTGTTTGTGACGTCTTGTGTCGTCCAAAAATAGACCATTAGGAGGTAATTTAACCATGTGACCTGCTAATGGGTACTCATACAGGGGTCAATTTCAAAAACACAACTAAAAATAAAACCTAATGAGGTTCGAGGTCACAAAGACCATTAGGCCTTCTGAGTTTCTAGACTTTCAATATGTAAATAATCTAAGATCTCTTTGCGAGGGCAATAAATGGTTGCAAAATAAGACCTACACCGCAAAAAGCCCTCTGAAGTTTCTAACATTTCGTCTTATAGTTAGAAACTTCGTCTTGGGGGTAATATCCAAACAAAATTCAGAACCTCATTAGGTTATCTGATCACCTAATGGTTCTACGCCTTGCCCCTAATTAACAAATCAACCACATGGCCATCTGTGTATATTCATGCTCATATACAGTTTATGTAAATGTGCTGTCCCCTAATTAACAAATCAACAATATGACCATCTGTAAATAATCATGCTCAATCAGTTTATGTATAACTACTGTGCCGTCCCTTAATTAACAAATCAACCACATGGCCATCTGTAAATATTCATGCTCATACAACAATCATTTTATGTAAATGTGCCGTCCGAATCAAAATCACACATCCAAAAAATCATTGTATATAACCATCTTCATCTCAAAAAAGTCCTCTATATGTGGACAAATATTTTTATAATATATATATATATATATATATATATATATATATATATATATATATATATATATATATATATATATATATATATATATATATATATATATATATATATATTATAATGAACACTGAAAATATAAATGCCATTGTTTCTGCTATTAAAAAATTACAACATAACGATATTAATGTTGACATTATGAATACTGAAAAGATTCTACTATGTGACTTTGACTCGTTACAACAACTGAAAAACCAAAACAGATAAACGCTTTCGTCAGATTACAAATTTTTAAAGGATATGCAAAATGTAATGTTAAAGTCACTGGCAAAAGTCACTGATAACCAGGTAAAATTGTTTGTACCTCTTTCAAACGTTATTGACAAAATCAAGTTAGAATTATCTCATGAATACGAACAGAGAAAGGTTATGAACCTCCGTATCAGACAGTTAAAGGAACATTGTGCAAATACGAGTGAAAATGAAAGTAACGAGGGGGGCCAATAACTGTTGTAATCGCAAAACAAAACCCTTGGAAAAATTAATGCATATTCTGCCTTAGTAAACAAATATATATATTTAGTAACCTACAAACTATTAACAAGTATACTTACGAACCAACTATGCATTTGTGGATATACTTTAATATCAAAGAATACGGACCAACCCTTAATATTTCGGTACCATAGACAAGTACCAAAGATATTTTTTTTGTTTCGTATTTGACGCATTATGATCTCACATACAGATTTATATTTATCTCTTCGTTTCTTGTGTCTAAGATGTGATTATTTTGGTCTGTAAGATTGAAGTGTATTTTTGATAGTAACGGATTATGAACACGCAAGTATACGGGGTTTATAGGTTCTGATACAATCAACTATCCTGGGGATTCCCTAGGGGAAAATGTGTATACGTATCCCTGCTGTGCCTGACTAGACTTTGAAAGATCTATTTGAAAACTTCTATCCACATCGTCGCAAACGAGATTGACAGCGATTGTTGTTGTCATGTTTACAATGCCTGGTGATATGTTGTTATGTTTTAGTATAGACAGTGGTGGGGCTAATTTTCTTCACGATTGAATTGATCCTGGATAATATTCTTCAATAAGATCATTCAATGATTTCTTCGTTTCAGCGTTATTTAGATCTGGTATAATAAATGTTCGTAGATCACTTTTCTTTTATTTTATAATGATTAAGAAATAACTGTTTAGAAACAGGACTTGTGTAAGGATTTCTATTGAGCGTTGTAGCAACATTTATAATACTTCGATTGGCAATGCATAAATCGAATAGGATCCCATTTAAATGTTTTACTGACTCGATTATTTGTTGCGTTACATTATGATCATAATGCTGTGATAATGAAGTAAGTAAATTTCTTAAATCATTAAACGCTTTATCGTATTCAGGTTTAAGAGCATCTAAAATCTTTTAATAAATATTTCATCAACAATGTCTAAATCCCGCGACATTGGCGTCTTGATAACATTAAATACTGATTTAATCATCCTGGGGATTCTTTTACCGTCAAAATCGGTAAAGTATTTATCATTATCGTTTGGATCAGATTTAAATCTTAATAAGATCCATAAATATTTTTCTCGATATTCTGGATCTATAATGAATTTTTCTTCACTCATTTTAAACTCATTTTTAGTTGGTTCTCAAACTCCATTATAAACTGGTGCGACTTCAGGGCATCGTAACACTGATCTGATCGAACTCTGATAGATATCTACGAGGTAATCAGGGGAATTTACTTTAATTACCGCTGATAGTGTTGGTTCGTAAACAGTGATAGCCATTTTGGCTTCTTTACCTGTGATTAATTTTATTCTGCGTTGGAATTCGTCATTAAACTCCTCTATTTGATAACTGCCCGTTGAAATTCCAACAACTTGTCAATCAGGTGTTCCATCCGGTTTATTCTTATTAGCAAATACCAGTGAATTATTTGCTGGTAATCCAACGAATGGTTTTGATCTGATATTTGGCCAGCTATTATAAACGCGGAGTTGGGCC
This sequence comes from Potamilus streckersoni, assembly GCA_016746295.1. Taxonomy (NCBI): domain Eukaryota; kingdom Metazoa; phylum Mollusca; class Bivalvia; order Unionida; family Unionidae; genus Potamilus; species Potamilus streckersoni. The sequence continues at coordinate 57,591 of JAEAOA010002041.1, read as the reverse complement.
AATGCAATTTCACTTGCTGGAATTGCAGTTGGAAAGTTAACGCTAAATTCAGGATTGGTTGAACTTACCGATATCATAGTAGTTTTAGATGGTGTCGTATTAGTGACGATCTGTTGCAATAATTCCATTGATGATGTCAAGGACTCTGACATTATTGTTATCGTTATTATTTAATTCTCCATCTTTCCTCTAATGTCACTAGAGAATGCGTTGTTTTCTATCACGAACGCTTCATCGTAGGTTTTCATTATCGTTACGAACTCCTCATCAGATATTTTGCCATCACTGAGGTACAAGGAAAGATGCGAGCATAATTTAGTATAGACGGTTGTTGCTGTGTGTAATTTCATCATGTACTCGCGTAATCTATTGCTCGCGCATGTATATATTTTCTTAGCGATAATACTACGAATGTTGTTGTCGTAGAAACGATAATCCTTAAAACCTCAGGAGTAGTCATGGTTAACGTTGATACTAATAACCCGGTTCCAGCAACAACAGAAGAAACCGAGTAAACGACTATGTCAATAACAACTATGCGTCTGCGATATTTTTTTTACTTTCAACGTGTATTCGTCAATGATATTTTTAGTTCAGTCTGACACTTACACGCCTGAATATATCTGTGATGTTGAACGTCAATGAGTGACTCTGTCATTGAATTCATTATACCTAATGACGTTGTCATTTAATTAAGTAATTAATTATGGAGCTTTAGTTACAAATTCCATACACCACCAATGATTAGAGAATGCCAAATTTCTATCCGATGATTCCAACGTGAACGTTTCTTCAAAATCTTTTTCTAACATTACAGATACAGTTCTAGTCAATTTATTTGCTAATGAAGATGTAAGTATCCTAAATTCTACACCGCTAAACACCGACAACCTATATATACCAGCGACCTCTGCGGTGTGTTTGATGGTTTTATCTTGTTGTGTCTATGTAACTGAGCCTGATCCGACGACGTACACGATGTTGATGATCTGTTTGTGAGGAATGTTAATCAGGCTCGTTTTCTGAATAATATCCGGAATTCCACTAATAATATCATTTAGTTTCGTGTTAATGTCAACGAGTTTTATGTCGACGGTTGGTGGACTTCCAAAAAATTCATTAATGGATCTGTTTATGTTTCTACGAAAACTTAGAAACGTATTTACGTGACCGGTAAAATCAGTTCTTATTGTGGCTATTTCATTTTTGATCGTTGTTATTGCTGTCGCTTGATAGTTATTGCTATCGTCGACGTATTTTTTGTTGTTGCGTCGTTATCCGAGGTTGGATTTCCGAGATAAGTATTTTCCCTGACATTATTATGTCACCAGATTATTATGTCATCGGTTTTCTTAACATAGTCGTTAACCGACTTACCGGAATCCTGTATTTTACCTTGATCAGCAAAAGTAACGATATTATTAGTAACCGCGGTAGGAATTCCTATAAGTACATCGGGTATTTGTATCTTGCTCGTTTTAAATCGTCCTTGTTTATCTTGAAAAACGACGACTTCATTTTGATCCACACTCGTGATATTTAATAAATCATCGAGTTCATTTCTAAATTGATCAAGAGTCGGGTATTTAGATAAGTCGACGCTCTTATCTTTTTTCTCCGAGATCTTCCATAAATATCAAGCATTATGTCATTAGTGTCTGTTCAAATGCGACATCGTGGTATGCTCATGCACGACTTTATGAGGTGGTTTTGTTGATTTTGATATAGCATCAAGAACATTAAGTACTTCTCGACCACATATTGGAGGATCAGTTATTGTATTTGTTGGTAGAGTTGAATACCAGATCGGAGTAATTTTATTACTGACGTAATGAAGAAACTCCTTTGGTGGCGCCAATCCATATGAATCAAAGTAAACAATTCCACGTGGATCAATTGCATACGCTACCCAATGCGTGCCAGGTCCAGAGTTTTTATCAAGATTAATAATATCAGTTTCAGTATTGTTAGGTTGTTTTGGTAATTGATCGCGCATAAAAACTCCTCAAAAGTTTTTATATTTAGTCGCTTGGCTGCATCAAGTAAATCAAAATCTGATAGTGGAATTATCATCGAACTGTTCAGAGTCTTAAACCTTTTCTGTACCACGAAGACGGGGTTTCCGGAAGTCTTAGACCTTTTCCGTGCCACGAGGGCGGTGTTCCCGGAACTCTTAGACCTTTCCCCTTTTTTGATTCCTTGTCCTGTTGCTTTCTTTAACGCCATTCCAGCAGCTGTTCCAACAGCGCCTAACTCAGCAGCTTTTGCAACAGCTGGGGCTGCAGCGGCTATTAATGCTGATATAGCTGCGAGAAGTGAAAATATACCAGCCGATTTAGCGATGTCTTTAATAATCGCTGCAGAAAGATTAAGTCGTAACCCGGTCTTTAATCGCTTGGCTTTATTAAAGTGATTATACTGATGTTCTGTCAACGATATCTTATTTGGACCACCCGCGAGTTGTTCTCGCTTTAGTGATATGTTTATCCCACGATTATTTTTTGATGATGATTGTAGTTTTTTAATCTGACCAGGATTCAGACTTACACTAACGTGATGATATGACATTATTAATATTATGAGCGATCTAATTACATGTTCTCTACTAGAGCATCAACGACTCGCATTCGTCCACCTGCACCTTTGAGTAACATAATTTATCGCTAAGTATAACAGCAATTGCTCTATAATTATGAATTAATGGCGCTGGTGCTATTGGCAATGTTACACGTGCTCTGAAGTGTATATCAACTACTGATTGTCTAGTTAGATCTAAATGTTCTAGTGAAAAGTAATAAATCGGATACAACGTTGTAAAATCCAGCTGCAATATTTGTAAAACAGTATCAACATTTTGATAACGTCCCAAGAATGAAATTAATCAATGATACGCATGTGCTACATGATTTTGATCGAAATTCAACAAAATATCCTCGTATAGTTCTTGATGTCCATTTATCCTTAATGAAACTTCAGAAACACCGAGTTTATTAAATACCATGATACTCCGCGTTTGCGAGTTTACTCGTGCAGTATCTTGAAGTGCAATGAATATGTGTCTTGGTGCAGAAACACCTTGCTGAGAAGCTATTTGCCATGTGAATAAACCGTTAATTGTACTTTGAACACTATATGTGGTTGTTGTGAACCATGATAACGCTGATTTACCACCTTGACTCATGAAAGATAACAACGCATCTTCTTTAGATATTGATGGAGTCACTACTAACATCCACAGGAAAAGTTTTGTAAGAATTACTTTACTAGCATCACCAGCAAGTCTCCATATTGCATCATCGTCGGTTGCTTTTCGTACCAGCACAACCGTATGTTTGGCTCCAAAAATCACTTTCCTGACATTTATACAGAATCCAAAGATATGTGTTAGTGGAATCGCACATGAAAATCTTCTATTTCCACTCTGCAACATCGATCGACGTGATGTGAATTCCAAGTTGTAATTTGCATTAACACCATGAACCACAGGAGCAACGTCAGCGTTGTCAGCATTGGCAAAGTTTCTTGGTCGTCTTATATCATATGCTACGTAGTTAGGATGGTCAGAAGTGTCCTTGGTAAACATCATTGATGGACCAGCTGATCTTGAGTAATCGTCGCTGTATCTTGCAAGACCAATTATCGTCGTGGCAACGTCGACGTCTTTCTGAATTGATTTAATATTTTTTCCGTCAATCATGTATGTAGCGCTATCAAAAAACCCCATAATACCATTATTTACGAAACCAACACTAATGCCGGCTGCATATTCAGTATTATCAGTTTTTAATATTTCACCTTCGACTTCAATAAAAGCTTCAGCGGGTAAGAAATATATACTTGTATCCTGAACCTGTAGTTCGATTCGTCCACGCTGATTTAGCATTCGGGCGTCATAAGAATGATAATGATAATCGCGCACAGACTCATCTTTGAGAATTGGTGCGTCTATGTCAAACGCGGGGTCAGAAATACGCTTGAACATCTTTATTATTATCATCTTCGTCTAACACGAAGACCACTTCCTGCTATCAGACTAGCGGTTATATTTTTTTACCTTTTCCGACATTGGGACATCAGCCAACTCCGCTAGTTTTTGATTAGCGGCTTGATTTATTATTTTACTTACACTTGCGGGCATCACTTCAGTGCTAGGCAATTTCACTGGTTGAGATCGGGTTGTTTGTGGTCTGCGTATTAATCGCGTTAGTCTATCTTTGATCGCTGAGAATGTTTTGCTAGCAAAGTTACCAGCAGCGTCTATACATTTTTCACGAACAACATCAATAGCTTTCATTCCTAGCTGCTTTGCAATCGGTATTGCTTTTGGAACCATTCTTCTAAACAGGCCCTGAATAACATTGCTTAGTCCATCTTCGTAGGTTGCTCTGTATACAGGTAATCGAGAGTTTATTACCCTGACCATGGTACGTTCACATTGAGTACCATGCACGATCATTTTTATTATTAATTGACTATATCACTAATTGTATCGAATCACTGTGACTTATTCACTATAATAATCATCGGCGATTTCATTAATTAGGGATCGATATACATCAATATCCATAATGCCGCCAATAAATAATCGTTTGCAAATATCAGCTGCTTCACTGATGATTTCTGAAGAATAATTACCAGCTCGTTTTCCTCCGATGAGGATTTTTAGTCAATCGACATCAGCAAGGACATTATTGGGACAAGTTATAAGACCATTTCCTAGACCACTTCCAGTTGCACCAGGAGGGTCTTGAAATACTTCTTCTTCCTCTTCACTTGGTTTCGGTGGTGCTTTTTTACTTGGTTTTGATGGTGGTTTTGGTGATACTGGATAATTACGAAGTGATTGCTCAAATGGTTTTGGTGTTTTTTGTCGTTGTTGTATCTCTTGTTTTAGTCGTTTTTGTAGTCGTATTACTGGTTTTCTTGGTGATGGTGGTTCAGATTGTTGTGGTAGTACTTGTGGTGATTGTAGTCGTCGGATTGGTCCCTCTGGTATTTTAACTTCTGGTGATGATGGTTCAGATTGCAATAGTTTCATTGTTTCTTGTTTTTTGTTCAACCTCTTCTATGTATTTATTTACAATATCATCAAACATGTTAAAACCTCTAATTTCTTCATTAGTTCTGATTTCTGGAATACCAGTAGAGATGCGATATATATCCTTGATCCAATTGGCAGAGCTTAGAGATTTAATATATTCTGGTTTTACATATTTTTGTCTTTCATAATATCCAAACGCGGCAATATCAAATAATTGCTTTGAGTCCCTGATAGAAGCAATACCTTCAGGCGTAAATTTATATATTATCTTAGTTCTGGTTCTTGGTTGTCGAGGAGGTTGGACGGGTGGTTGCAGTGGCAATGGTTGAGCTTCTTGTGCACGAGCAATATCGGCAGGTAATGTTGCAAGAGCTTGTTGTGTTGCTTCGGTTGCTGTAACAATTTTTTTTGCTGGTTCTACAATCGGTTTAAATAATTGTTTTGTTTCTTCCTCAAACTCAGTTAAATCCCTTTGACGCGATTGTAATTGTTCCTTAACAGAATCACGAACAGGTAGATATTTTTTAATTGCCTCTAGTCGCTCTCGAGCTAATTTAGCTTAGTAAGGTTCTCCAATACCCAGTATTGATAATATTTATATTGGCTGTTTAATTCATAGCAGCAGAGAGGCTGAAGGACATACTTCTTGTGACCACATCGTGAATAAATCGATCAAAAAATCTGGTCAATTAAAGAAAATTTTACTATTAAGGCAAAAAAGTTTTTTTTCAGCCTTCGTAGGAACCCATTTATTTTCAAAAATAAGGTCTCAGGCAAATTTGTCTCTTCAGCCTATCTGCTGCTTTACTTAACAAGTCTGTCAGGATTTCAGCAACATTAGAAGAATTGGAACAAAATTTTCGATAGTATCTGGCCATATGCAAGACACGTATTAGTTGCTGTATACTCACTCACAGGTACAGGAAATCAAAGATAGCCTTGATCTTAGTACATATACGTTTAACTTGTCCATGTCCACCAATATGTCCTATAAATGTCACATAAGCACGGCAAAACGCACTTTTGGATAAAGTGATTTTCAGATTTGCATCAGTGAGTTTACTAAGGAATTTCCGAATCGTTGCAAAATGTTCTTTCCAGGTGTTGTTGTAGATGACGAGATCACCAATTAAAGCATCACAATTATCTAGAATAGAGGTACTGATAATCATCAACCGTTGAAACGTACATGGGGAACCCTTCATCCCGAACGGCATTACTTTATATTGATAGAGTCCATCAGGAGTCACAAATGCAGAATATTCATTTGCCCTTTCCGTTAGTGGAATTTGCCAAAATCTTTTCAGAAGGTCAAATATGGTGACATTCTTGGCATTTCCAAATTTATCAATACAGTCATCGATTTTTGGTAATGTTCACCTTCCTATAATCAGTGCATATACGGAAAATTTGCTTTGGTTTCGGAACATATATATCTGGTGAACTCCAATGTCTTTTGCTTAACTTTATGAAATCGTTCTCCATCGAATAATGAATTTCTTTTTTGAAATATTGGTGTTGTTTAACGGGCTTTAAAATCTACAATGTCAACGTCATGAACAATTTTGTTTGTCCTTGTCAGGATATATGTAAACAAGTCCTCCTATTCGAATAATAAGTGTTTACGTTCATTCCTTTATTCTTTTTTTAAATGCATAAGTGTTTGGTCCAGATTTTGTATAATTTCCTTATTACGAAGATTTGTTGCTCGAAGACCAATAGAGTTTAAGTGAATTTCTTCACTTAAATCCGTAGTTTTTTGGACAGGTACAACTAAATTCATTGCATTATTTACTTGGCTATTTCTCTCACTATACTAGTACTCCATTAATATATTTAGATCAGAGTACTAATATTATAATTTAACTCATTCATTTTCTTCTTTACTTTGTAAGATCCTATAATCTAATTTGAAGCAAATTCTGAAAAATGAGAAATAGATAATGAACTATATTACAAGACTCAAAGGTTCGTTCCATTAAATTTCTGTGAAACAATAACTTTATCCCTGATTTGAATTATTGAGTTCCAAATTCAAGCATGACTATATGGAAAATTCCAGACATACAATTTGACCCTTACCCCGATTTGACAGATTTAGGAAGGCTAAATTGAGCACAAAATATCTTTAAGCTTTCATTGTGGTTTTGGTTTAAATATTCCTCAAAAGAATTACCTTTAGAAATCTTGTTACGCACGAATAATTGTCAACAAATATTGGTTACCTTGACTTGGTCTTAGGTAAGAGACCAACACAATCTACCATAATTCTGATAGATGGTTCATGAAATGCAGAAATTTGTTGCAGATGAACCTCAGTAATCTTCTGATTGGGTTTTCCTACCATTTGACAAGTATGATATGATTTACAAAATTTACAATATGATAGTTCTCTGACCACTTGTCACTAGTAGGTGGTGGAGATCTCCATTTTCTCATACGAATTCCATTTTTAATGAAATTACAGACAAGTACTCCAGGCCCTGAAACAAACAAGAGATTTCATGATCTTTTCCTGTTTGACGACAAGTGATTGTCGTTTATCACTTTGATTAGAAATAAGATAACAAATAATCAAAATATGACCACTGCGATCAATACTTTTCGATTGATGCAAACAAGGAGTGACCTAATCAAAAGCCTGACCAATACATATGTCAGGTAAAGGAATATTTTCCTTATGAAAATCGTTCTCAAGTGCTTACCTTGCCATATCTCTTGTAACTACACAAGCTGGGAATACCTCAGGTATTTGTTCTCAATAAGATCAACTTGATGCAACGAATGCTTGTCAGCTACAAGTGGATTAGCCACAACCTTGTCCCTTGCTAGATCATTGCCTATTAACAAATGAATACCCTCATCTGGTAACTTATCGCTATACCGACCGTCGGTCACATGTCCTGAAATTAAGTCTCATGACAAATTTACAGAATGGAGAGGAACATTAACAAAATCGTTCTCTACTTCCTGAATGAGAACACTCTCATTAGAACAGGACCTCTCAGAAAAAGGAAAAGTAACTGATAATTAAAGACTGTGACAAGCTCCTGTATCCCTTCAGATTTCAATAGGGACAATTGGCCAAATCACCCAAGAGTGATATAGAACCCTACGACATAAATAGTTCATAATTCACCATAATAAAACTCAGACTTGAGTTTATTAAAGCCAAAAAATGTATTGCTTTCAATACATGACCATGACATTTCTTTAACTCTTTAAGTAACACGTAGATGTTTGAATTTTTCATAATCATGTTCAACTTTATTGGCTAAGCACCATCTCTTAAATACCTGCTCGTTGACTCTTGCAAATTCTAAATAAATTTGTCTGGATTCCTTTTCATAGTTTCTGAATCTTCGTTTATAAGCTTCAGGTACTAACGTATAACCCATTAAGGTACATTCTGTAACCTAATCATTGTCAGAACTTTGCTGTACTGACAGGGATGCATAGATATCTCGAACCTTGCCAGAAAGTGTACATTGCAATAATTAAGTATAATGCTCCCTTGGCCATTTCAAATTTTCAGCAACCTTTTCAAAATGAATAAAATATTTGTCTACTTTTTCTCTAAAAGGAGGAACTAACTTGATATTACTTGTAATCAAAAACTTGAATTTGTATGTGGACTGAAATCGTACTTTTCACTTGCCAGCTCCATTTATTCACTTTAATTTGAAATTCCTTTTCATCCTTCTCTTTTTACATATGTACGTGCAATTGTTCCTTTTGAAACTACAGGTGCATTTATTTATTTTCTCCCTACCTCCTACTCACTCTATCCTCTTTCTCAAATTTTAATTGTTTATCTTTCTTCCTTTGCTTTATCTTTCTCCATTTCAAATTGTAACTGCAGTTGCATCTCTATTCTGATTGCAGCTGCAAATGTTTTTCTCTTTCCTATTCCTGAAGCTCGAGCTTCCTTAACTCCAATTCCATCTTGTATTTCATTTTTAATTCCTTTTCTTTTATGCCAGAGCCTGATTCCGACTTACTGATCGAAGCCAAAACATTCTTGTCTATCAAATCCTGAATCAAATTGTTTTTAATTTCTTGTTTCATTAAGGAATATTGTGCCTCAAAAATATCGCATTTTATGGCAAGTTCAAGGAACTCATCTTTTTGTTCAAACTATCCAACTGCTCCTGAGTAGCACTAGAAAGAAAAGTCTACACTTTTGATAACATTATGAATGAACGCCTGTTGATTTCACTTAAGATTTCAAACAAAATGTAACATAGTACATGAGTTTTAAAAAACAAATTTCTGAAATATTTAGCCACAATTCATATATCCCAAAGACAAAAACTCAATTTTCTATTGTTATGTATAATCTTGTACCAATGTAAAGAAGAAAGAGAGTGAAGTCAACAAGCTTTGTAAATTTTAATTTTTAGGTTAAAAAAGGACAGGTTATTTCCAATGTAAGTCATATTCAATTTATTCGTTGTTGATGCAATGGCAACATTGTCTCGACCCAAATATTACACTTTCAAATCTTTATTGCAGAAAAGCCATCAATCAAGAAAATGACGCGCAGATGTCATTGTGGCTCAGTTCCAAAAAGAGACGTCGCTGTATAAAGAAAAACCCGACAGGGCCGCCAAATATATTGCATATTATACAACCACAAATTGCAGAGGTTTATGAGGCTAACAGATATTTTACATCGGTGCCAGAAATATGTGAAACTGATGTGACGTATACGTCATCAACTAAAGATTTGGTTCATCAAAATACCAACAAGATAGCACTGAGACCAATATCTGGTGAACCCAACCCCCAACAAACTAAAATATCGCAGATACACCTGAAGAACCCTAGTGTTCGACAGAAAGAAAGACACCTACAAGACGTGGTAAGTGCTATGGATTATCTTGCAACAATAAACGCCGAGAACTTCAAAGTCACATGTCATTAGCACAGAATTTGGATGCAAAATGTATGTTTGTAAATCTTTATTTAAAAAAAATCTTTATTTTATTTTACTGAAGATAAAATAGAATCCCTTTAATTACAGAATTAACTTAGAATCGTTTAGTGCCAGCTTTTGAGTTGCACTAATGCAAATAGAACCCATGTATGGTTTTAATGTTGACTTCAACTTAATTTGATGCGTTATCTTTATTATTGGTATTGTAAGCTCTGTCCTTATATTCAGACAGTTTCCTGACTGCAGGAGCTGGGCATATTCTACTAATTTTCAGCTTGTGTCAACCGATGAAATGGGACTTGTTGAAACATCCCTTACGTGAGACGACTAAGACTACATTGCCGCTAAAACCAGCGTTCCATTGAATCTAATAAAGTTCGATGATATTATGGACCACAGTCTGAAACCGGTATTCATTTTCACTTGTGTTCTAATAGATAAAAATCCGAGCTCAGAACTCTCTAGGATTTTAATGAGTGACTCGGTTAATATTGGGTATGTTAATTAGCCAGAAGACTGCAATGTATGCATCATGATTCCACGCACACATATATATTAGGGAGGGGATAATCAACTGAATAAAATTGAAGTTTAAGAATTGTTTCCGTTGAAACTTATTTCTGCATTGCACTCGGTTGAATGTTAAAGGGACAATTCTGTGGGAATATTTTTGCTGCATTCACATACTTAATATAAAAATCTAAATACACAAGTGAAAAAAAATGTCCACAATTTGGGGTTGTTTTAATAAAATAAAGCATACGAATAGTATTTATTGCCCAAAGTCAATGGATGTTCATAGCAAAAGACACCCCAACCCCAAATTTATACATCTCAAAATGTCATTTTTGACACCAAGTAAAACGCATTGTGTGTTAAATAGCTTAATGCAAAACAGTATAGGTTTTGAAATATTCTTCTTGCCTTGAATCCACATGTCTACCGCTACGGGTGGCTAGCTTTTCTTCTTAGCCGACTATTGATAATTTGCCGTCTACACATTGTACTTTAATTATGGGAAGTAGTGTATATCCGTCATATCAGTTTCAAGGACAAGCTCTAAACACCTATTTCACCATTATATACATATATTTAATTCGTAAACACCATATAGCGGAAATGTCAATAAATTTCACAGGTTCAGTATACAAAACGATCCTCTGCCACCTCTTGCAAATCAGAAACATGCAATGCGTCACATGTAAAGAATATGACAGGATAAGGGCCATTTTCGTTCACTAGTCAGATTCAAATGGCTGTCATATAGGTAAAAGAGGCTACACTCTTCCTTCCTTGGATATGTGTTTAATTTGTATTTTTAATTTTTATAAAAGGCTTTACAATTTGACTTATTTTTTGTTTTTGCAACCATTGTTCAAATGTCCTTTGATTTCGTTTGGTAATCACTGTCACCGAAGTTTATTCTTATCTTATTTTATTTTATATCCAGCACCGACTTGCTATTCAAAATTGTAGCCATACTCATGGCAAGGCAAACATTTGTGCACGCAAGTAATAGCAGATTTTGCGACAATGCATAATAAAGAATTAAAAATATCCAAAATGTCATCGATCAAAGCTGTTTTGTATCTGTAATGGACGTGAGAAAATCTATATAGATTAATGTTTTTATAATACTGATTGATCCTAAAGTTTTATATCAGTTTCATGCACATTACAAATTATACGCATAAGTGCGCGTGCATAAATGAACAGACGTTCACACATTCACACGCATACATTTACACAACCATTCACAACGAGGCCCAAGAACATGGGGACTTTCACAAAGGCCTGTTACCTCATCAATATGCAAAATTCTAACAGAATTGATGCCGGTTTTCAATCTATTCATTTATAACATGATTTGAACAAACTGTGTAACTATGAATGACCATGTAGCCATGCTCTGGCGACCATGCAGCTTGCGTGCTCATAATGGCATCACCAAGGAAGCACACATATCTAATAAACATGCTAAATTTAAGTTTTAAAACACACGAAAATATGAAATATGACATTAACAATTAACAAACTGAACACAGGCAAAAATGCTAAGGAAAGGCTACAAGAGAACCGTCTTTAACAACTTTCTCTCGCTATGGACATTCATACAGACCATCTCTCTACCCCCCTCTCCCTCTCCTAACACATACACTCATATACACACACCCAAGCACACAAATGGTCACTAACAAAACCAACCTGTACGAATCCACTACAGGAAAAGCAGAATGACAAAAAAAGAAATAAACTCTCTTCCGCATCCGTCCGTCTTCGGCAGACGATGTTGTTGATTCCGGTTGGGTGTCCTATCTGCATCTTCTCGTGTGACTGAAGAGTCCGACCCTAGAGTGACTGTGTCTGTTACACTTGCTGCAGAAATACGTTGATACTTATTGAGGCTGTTGTTGTTTCTCTTTGCAGCAAGGTTTGTGTTTCGTGTTTCCTCAGCTTTCTGATCTTATTGTCTGGCAGCAAGGTGCCAAGCGGAGCTGTCATCAGCAGAGCTCTCCCAGTCGTTGAAAATGATGAATGGCCGTCTTCGTGTCCTTCTTGCAGACATCTTTGTAAGGCAGACGTGGCCACTCAGTCAGTCGTGCGCATTCTGCAATCGTCATACAGCTGATCCTTGGGAAAGCTATCTAGGTAACTTCTCTTGATGTGGCAGAGCCAACGAAGGCGCCTCTCGCTGAGAATGGAGAACATCCTGTTCATAACGGCGCGTTAAAGAACCTCCGTGTTGAGTACTTTGTTCTGCCACTGGATGCTCAGAATGCGCAGAGGGCATCCCAGGTGGAAGCTGTTGAGTTTCCTCTCGTGGCTCGCGTAGGTGGTCCATTCCTCGCTGATTTAGAGGAGAGTACTGAGCAATCAGGTCTGGTAGATACACAGAAAGGATAAACCATACAACTATTTTGAAGGGTCCGTTCGCGAAAATAAATTTTCCTACAAAATCTGAAAAACAAGGTTCATCACACTAAACCGAAGCCTCTAACCTCTAACCGTTCATCTGATTAGGTTAACTCGTTTTAGTTACTTTGTCGTTGACGTCTATTTCTTCAGTTTTTCCAGCCGTACCCTCAATATTTGTCAGTTCAGTCTATCTGCTGCTATAGTATGAACCAAAACTTTATCGAGATTTACACGATATCTCGACCTAGGATAGTGAAAATGTATTGTGATAAATCCATGTGGGGTAGCTTGTGCTTTTGAAAATAAACTTTTGAACTTACTCATGCCCATATCCTTTGAACACCATGTTTGATGAATATTTCGCAACGTATGTGTATTGACTCGACTAAACACAACTAAAATAGTATAGTTATCTCTGCTCACTTTAGGTATTTGTGTATAGCTCTAGGTAACATAAATCACGTCAGTATTTTTATGCCTACCTCCAGAAAATATCCGAGCTGGATTTGATTGTTTGTCCAGCATGACATCATCGTATACTACGAGATTATTAAATAAGTCCATCCAGATCATCCACAGACGGTGATTTATCAATATCAGTAATACAAAATGACCTCATCACCGTCCTCGTCCAGTAATTTTGAAATTTTATTTAAAACCTTAAGTACTTCATAACATCGTTGATCATACAGATGGCGCTAGCAATTACAACTTATCACACTTGAACCATCTCGTTATCAAATTAAGTAACAATTGCGTCTTACCACTTCCAAACGGATCAATTATTATCATTCGGAAAGAATTCGGTAGCGCTAGATGGTGCTTAACTGTCTTCCGCGCTCGTGTTGCTGAAAAGTTAATTATATCCATATAATAAATAATATGAGTTTATACTGTGTTCGATGAAGAACTTCCATCCAAACCAGTGGATTAACAGAAATAATAATAAAAAATAGCAAGCGTACAATGACAGGCAAATATGATACATGTGGTACAAAAATACAAATTTATCTCAAGCACAAAGACAGATGGTGATATAGCTACTTCGTTGGGAAAATTACAAGGAACTTCATGGTCTAGATATCAAGGAGAAAAACATTTTACCGGATACAACTACTGTAGTTCTAGAACTCGACTTGATATCCGGCTTAATGAGCAAGACCAGCCAAGACCTGGAGATTATCCAATAACCGCAAGTTGATTAAGAGTGTTACGTTCTTGATGTTGCATATAAAAGTAAGGATTTACAGGAACGACATATTGCAGATGTAAAATTCATTCGTTAAATTCTGTGAAAAATAGATCTCTAAGAAAACAAAATTCGCTAGCATTCTGATAAAAGCTGCAAATATCTGGTAAATTAGTGACAGGGGCTTGTAATTAATAATAGGTAATTATCATAATAGAATCGATTTATCATAGCTCAAGAGGATATTGGAGGGATAGAGCAGAGATTACTAAACTTGCTGAAGCAGAAAACGTCACACATATTATTACTGAAAATTGGCTAGCATGACAGGAAATAATGCAAATTTATCTGTCATCACCAAAACGAATTCAGTATGCACATTTTGATGTCAACGCTCCCAATGAAGTTCATCAAGCAGATTTTTTATTTTTATCACATGATACCATTAAAACACGTGGACGCCAATCACGCACATACAAATACACATTATCCATCGTTGAAATTGCAAGTACATATGAAGAAGCAGATCCACTATTAACAAAAACAGCAACTGAAATTGCATCTGCCTTTGAACGAATTTATCAACGAAGACCTTTGTGATGGCCACAGCTGCTACAGGTTGATCCCGGCAAAGAATTTCTTGGTTTAGTATCTCCTCATAATGATCCACAGACATTTTTAACCAATCATGTGAAGACTGTCCAACAAAAAAGTTGGAGTTTGACTATGATCACCACATATTATCACAGCAGTAATTTTCAATAACAGCCAATCAAGAAACATGTTTAATACCTCCAGCGATACCGTACAAATTACATGACAATAATTCTGGGAATGTATTTTTCACCCATCCGTGAGGGAGTCCATGTGTCTCCGCACTAACTGAAGAAATTATGCTAGGTTTAAGATTTTAATCCTCGTTCATTCATTTCTCTGGCGAGTCTCTGTGTGTATGTGTGTGTGTGTGTGTGTGTGTCAGCACAATCATGTCTAAATTCCGAAATAATTAAATCACACGTGTTGTTTTACCGGATCATCCAGGTCTGTCGAGATAAACGGTTTTATATATCTGGATAAGGGATTAAACACAGACTGAGCAGTTGATGTTGGTATTTGATTATTATTCCTGTAATATGTCTTCGCGATTTCAACGTCTGCGGATTTATCATCATCAAAAATATTATCACGCTTTATTCTCCATGATCCCCCTTCACAATTGCAGAGTAACGGATTTAGTAAATAAGCATAATTTCTATGTAAAATGAATCCGTGGCAACCCTGAACGCAAGAAGAGGATATCCATTTATCAATGTATCGAAACGTACGCGAGTATGAAAGATCATAAATGAGTAGATTGTGTTGATTCACCCTCACTGGAGCTCACAATTGTATCTAATTTATTTCCGTCTGATAAATAGGCATTACTTCGACTAACACATGTGTTTCTCTCCGTTTAATCAGCATTCAGCATCATCCATGATCAATTTAGTACACGTTCGTTTATGATCACATGATCTACCCTTTGTATACTTTCCGATTATTTTTCTACTGAGATCTTTTTGCAATTTTCTCATTATTTTCTTTTCTGTATTTAGACACATTACTGATGGTTTTAAAGTTATCATCTTCAACGAGGTCAGGAAATTTCTCCCTGATATCTTGTTTTTGCATCAAAACTTATCTGGCTCAAGCAACAAAATTTGTTTCTGCTGACGATATATCATTGTTTCATTTACTTTCAACGATATCAATATCGTTGCATCAAGCGTATATCTTAGTAGTACTATTGGAACCCAATTTTGTACTGAGAAAAAACAGAAAATCCAAGCATAAACAATCGGATTGATATTTTTCGTTCACTCAAATTATTCTACACAGGCGAATCCAGTCCAATCAAAATCTGGCAGAGGACTATTTATCGCAATTTTATCCGCTCTTGTGTGGAATGTCCGTATAGTTTAGAATACTCAGAACATTCTCGGTTCCCGAGAAAACTTCCAGGATAACACGCTACCATATGAACTGATATAACATTACTAGAATCGTATTTAGTATTCCATAATCCGCCTTGTCCGTATTCAACACAATTAAGCTGGATAACTTCAAGAAATTCCAATCGTGTCGGGGTCCATAAAATTTTCTCCTGAGCTGCGCAACTGAAGGAACTGTTAAACACTTATTCAGCAATTGTTCAACCCTGACATTGTCTTCGTATTTCCGAGCAAGATTTTTCAATTCCTCGTGGAGAGATTCTGTATGATACACTTCTCCATTAGGCCTTACAAACTGAACATAATTTCCTTTATCTGAACTTAAATAACCACACGGACACATTGTCAGTTTTACAAATATCGTTAATAAAATCAAATATATATCCGCGGTAGAATTTAACTGTTCGATTTCGTGGAAATATTGTCACCGCGGACGTCCATGCGTGCGCGTATTGATCAGTGATCGTTATAGGGTTTCCATTTTTATAATATTTCGGTTTGTATAAAATCTCCTCGGTTAATATCTTCACATTGATTGAAAATCTTTTTTTTCAACTCAGCAATGTCGCTGATAGACGCACATGTATATATAAGTGTTTCTGCCCAATTATTTATTTTTTTACGTTTTAGTTCGATTAAACCATTTCCATGCATCGCGTTTGTGAAATGTTCTGTACTTCTCTCAGCTACACAATTTAATCGAAAGACTTTTATCGGTTTGAGATCTATAATTTTAGATCAAGTTTATTATTTATCGGATACAATGCATAAACAACAGAGGTTACAGGATATGCTCGTTCATAATATGGTTTAACAATGCCGGTCAATGTTCCTGGTTTGGAATTTTTATTTAATGTGAAAACATTATTTCCAGTATTAAGTCATTAAGAATTATATTTTATATTTTTAATTATGAAATATATTTTTATATTTGTTCATAATTATAATTTTTATTCATAATAATTCTGATTTAGTAATTTATTTTATTTTGTTTTATATTGACAAAATTTATGAAATTCTTCCGATTGTCATCATTTAATCGTGTAAATACCCTTCAGATTATTTTTAATTTGTTCAGATTTCTCGATTTTGATCGTAAAAACACCCATCAAATTTTATGAATTCGTTGGATTTTCCTGATTTAATTGTGTAAATGACTCATTAGATTTTTCAGAATTTTACAGGTTTATAAAAAGAACATTTATTATTGTATTAATTCTGATTTAGAAATATTTATTAAGGTATTTAAAAATATTGTTATTATTGTTTTCAGAAATATTCTTATTATTATATTTATTCTGATTCTGCAATATTTTAATTAATTTTTTTTGTATTGAATCGAAGAAATTTGTTTGAATTTCTTGATTTAATCGTGTTAAAATCCATAACATTTAAGATTTTTATTAGAATTCCTCATTTTCAATAGTTTAAATACTAAATCAGATTTTAAGAAATTTGCTTGATTTTCTCAATCTTTTTCATGTCAAAATTTCAGCAGATTTATGAAATTTAACTTTCTCAGATTTTTTCAGTTTTATAAAACTATT
Source organism: Potamilus streckersoni (assembly GCA_016746295.1). Classification (NCBI taxonomy): domain Eukaryota; kingdom Metazoa; phylum Mollusca; class Bivalvia; order Unionida; family Unionidae; genus Potamilus; species Potamilus streckersoni. The sequence continues at coordinate 39,968 of JAEAOA010002041.1, read as the reverse complement.
TCTAAATGTTTTCATTATACAAAACTGAAATTCAACAAAATTGTTAAGATTGCTACATGAAATTGTATAAACATCCCATCAAAATCTAGAAATTTTGTTCGAATTCCTCAATTTCATTCGTGCAATTACCCCTATCAAATTTAAAAAGTTGACCAATTGTTTTCGTTTTTTCTTGTATCAACAGAGTTAAAATAAAAATTCCTTCAGATTTGTCAGATTTTTTCTGTTTCTTAAACGATTTCTAAATTAATTTTTATTTTAATATTAATTCGGATTCAGAAATATATTTTCACATTTTTAATTCATTTAATATTTTTGATTCAGATAATATATTTTTACATTAAAAAATATTTATTATATATTGAATCATGAAAGTGTTGATGCTGATATTGATGCTATCAAAAATTTTCAACACAAAGATATAAATATTTGTGATTACCTTGATCCTGAAAAAAATTGTGTTATTCTGAATTATTACAATTTCGATAATCCAAAAAGTCATAAAGTTAATTCAAAATAAAATGATCCAGAGCTTAACGATAGCTATTGATGAGCAGGTGAAATTATTTGTACCACTTCCATGATCTATTGACAAAATTAAATCAGAATTATCTCAAGAATACGAACCAGAAAGGCCTATACACACTCGCATTAAACAATTGAAAGATATTATGTCAATGAACGAGACAGCGGAAGAATTACTGGTGAAAGATAGCAACGAGTGTTACTCTACCCATGGTACGAGTGAAAGTGACTGGTGACAAGAAAACCAAAGGTATAATCAGTAATGCGTTTGATCATGATTCAAAATAACGAATCAGAATTATAAAATTACATTTTTATAAGCACCGAAAAAATCTATCATATAATTGATTTTGCTAGATATATTACGATGTATATATTATATTACATATACATATATATATATATATATATATATATATATATATATATATATATATATATATATATATATATATATATATATATATAGATCTATATATATACATATATATATATATATATATATATATATATATATATATATATATATATATATATATATATATATATATATATATATATATATATATATATATATATATATATATATATATATTTCTACCACCGAGAAGAAATAAAATAGCGGATCCTCGACGCGTTGTATCCATGGGTGATTCCGTCGATATTTGGAAGTGTTATGTTTTTTCTTCATTTACTTTAAATTCATCAAGTTTAAGTTCTGGCGGCCCATAAAATTTAGTGGAATATCAAGCCATCCTAATATTGATCTGATTGAAGCTTGATAAATATCTTCGGCGGCGTCGAGTGAATGTGTTTCTATCGCGGACCATAACGTAGGTTCATGAACAATAATGACTAATGATATGCACGTGCTACATACATTTGATCGAAATTCAGTAATATATCCTCGGAAGATTCTTGATGTCCGTTTATTCTCAGTAAAACTATGTGTTTGTGAGTTTACTCCTGCAGTATGTTGGAGCGCAATAAATAGATGTGGTGCAAACACAACTTGCTGTGACGCTATTTGACATGTGAATACTATCTGTAGTCATCGTTAACCATGATAATGTTGATTTAATACCTTAACCCATAATGGAGAGTAAATTTTCTTCTTTAGGTATTGTTGGAGTCATTGTTGGCATACAGAACAAATATTTTGTTAAAACGTCTTTTTCAGCATGCTTTTCTGGTTCGGCAGCTGGAATAACGCGCCATATTTCATATGCGTACAAGTGTATGATTGGCTCCGAAATAAAACCTCTCTTACACGTGAAAACTGAATCGCACTCGAAAAATTAATTACCTATTAACATTGTTTTAAACGTTGCAAATCCTAAGTTGAATCCTGGGTTGACTTTTTGCAGCATTGAAAATGGTGCAGCCGATCTAACTATCATTCCTGCTTGTTGTGGATCAAGGTTACAGACTAATGTCAATTGTATTAATAAATGCTGTATGTTATCTGGACGATCAGCTGTATCAATGGTAAACATTAGTGACGGACCAGCTGATCTTGAATATTTATCGTTGTATCTTGCCAGACATAATATTGTTGTAACAACATCAACATCTTTCTGAATTTTTTCAATATTTCTTCCGTCAATAATATACGTAGCGCTGTCAGACAAAGCCATAATACCATCATTAACAAAACCAATTATATAATTTTCATCAATCGCATTATTATTATCTGCTCTTAATATTTCACCCTCTATTTCACTAAATGCTTCGGCGGGTAAGAACTATCTACTCGTATCTTGAACATGTAGATCAATTCGCCAAAGCTGATCTAATATGCGTGCATCATAAGAATAATATTGATATTCGCGCACAGAATCATCTGTGAGAACTGATATACCCATGTCAAATGCGTGATCAGATACAATTTTAAACATCTTTATTATTATCGTGTTCGCCTATTTGCCTCTTTTCTACTAGATATTTCGGCTAGTTTTTTATTTGCAACTCGATTTATTATATCATTTGCAGGCCTCACTTCAGTGCTAGTTAGTTTCAATGGTGGCTGAGATTTTCATCGTAATAATCGTGCTAGTTTATTATTAATTGCAGAGAATATAAAAAATGCTTTGCCAAGCAACGTCGCCGGCAGCACCAATACCTTTTCTACGAATAACATCAATAGCATTCATGCCTAGTTGTTTTGCAATTGGAATTGCTCTCGGAACTAACATTCTGAATAGATCCTGAACAACATCACCGAGTCCAACTCGGTAAAATACTTTATATGTTGGTAATTTCGAATTTATCACCTTGACTATGGTGGGTCAACGTTCAACATTATTTATAATCATTTTATGGTAGTTACTATATCTGTTTATACGCTAAATTAATTGTCGGTACTTTCATCGATGAGTTCCCGGTAAACACCAATGTTCATGATGTCGCCGGTAAATAATCGTTGGCAAATCGATGTTATTTCGTTGATGATTTCCGGGGAATTGTTACCAGATCGTTTTCCTCCAATGAGGATTTCTAATATGTCCACGTCAGCAAGGTATTTTTGGGACATTGAGTAATAAGACCACTTCCTTGAATGATTCAATTGTTCAGACAACTTCCAGTTGTACCATTCTTCTTCCTTATTTTTGTTTCCACTGTTCTTTTCTTACATTTTTTGAAGCCTTTCTTTCTGCTCTTGCTTTTTCCAGTTGCTGCCTCATTTCTTCTTCTCTATATTTCTTTTCTTGTATTGCTCGTTTAGTATACTCAATTACTGCCTAGCTAAAAATATTAAACTGATTAATTTCTTCCTCATATCTGATTTGTGCAATTTTAGCACACATACGATATACATCCCTGATCCAATCGTTATATTTTATAGTAACAGCATATTCAGGTTTTGCATATTTTTCTCTTTGATGATATCCATATGAAGCAATTTGAATTATTTGGTTTTGGTCTTTGATGGTAATAATACCTTCCGGCGTAAATTTTTATTTTATCTTAATTTTGGTTTTTTGGAGGTTTAGGTTGTGGTTGAGGAGGTAGCCAGGATGGTAGCTGAACTGCTTGAATATACTCAGGTAATGCCTCAAGAGATTTATTGTTGCCTCAGTTACTTTAACGATTTATTATTGGTTCTACAATTGGCTTAAATGACTTTTCTTTACCGACTGGAAATACCACTTGAGATACTTGACGCGCTTGTAAGTTTTGTTTTACAGAATCTCTGTTATATATTTTTGATTACCTATAGTCGCAAACGAGTTAGTCTAGCTCAATGAGCTTCATCAATAATTGTTGATATAATGATGAGTTAATTACAGCAGCAAAGATGCTGATGTGGCAACAATTGAGTGTACGGCTGGAAAAACACGCTTAAAAATCTGAAAAAAAAATCAAGTCAACAACGAAGTAACAAAAACAAGCTATGGCAATCAGGAACTCTCGATCGGTTAGAGACTTAGGATTAGTGTTATGAACCATGTTTTTCAGCCTTTGTAGGAACATTTATTTTCGAGAACGGACCCTTCAAAAAAGTTGGTAGGGTTCAGCCTCTCTGCTGATAACGCAGTTTGGTCTTCCCAGCGAGGCTGGGGTTGTTCCAAGGCCTCTGGTTCATTCTGGTCATAATTTCTGATTCCATGGCAATCCTGTCGTTTACCTCAGCATAACAAAAGAGAGCGAGCTATAGATGGTGGAGTTCTCAAAATCTTTTAGGTTGTACCCATCGATGGCGATGGTAGGAGGAGAGTCTGTGTCTTGCGCCAAGAGGCTTGTCTTCTTCAGACTGATGGTCAGTCCCAACTCCTTGCAGGCGTGGGTGAGGCGACATATCAGCTGATAAAATTTTATAGAAGCACACTGTGATGTGTATGTGACGTGACGACAGCGAGCATTCGTGGGAGGAAGCCCTTTCTTGCAGGACTTAAAGGGTCCGCTCCAGCTAACCATGTCAAACGCTTTCCACAGGTCTCTGAAGGTGAATCAGAATTTGAATTGAAGTGTTCATTATCTCGGAACTCTCTATTAAACGCAGATTACCTGGAGATAGTTATAAATATTTTTCTACTGTTTGAGATGCCGGCCGTAGCCTCTAAAGTTATAAATTGCGATCAAAATAAATTCTAGCGTCCTTAGTTTTATATTGCGTCTATTATGCGCCGCCCAACAGAATTGAACAGTAAAATGACAGTGTTATGTCATCACCCAACAAGTGATTCCAACACGATTTAGAATACATAAAGTTTTTCCTATCATCCGCATCACAAATTATTTTAACAGGTGGCTGACTTATCCTAACAAACTCTATAAAATGCTTCACAGTTAGTACTGCGATATATATGTATTGACATGCCAAATTCCATTGTTGATTCAGACAACTTTGTAAGCGTAGTCAATTATGATCTGGCATTTTTGTTGTTGATTTTGTTTTGTTGTTGACGATTTCTCTTGGTCGTTATCTCAATATGGGAACAAACAGTGGCTCTGAATCAGTGTACATAATAAATGGCACACGTGTCATACAACTTAACATTTCAACTTTATTTGTCAAGCTCAAACGCTCTCTTGACGTTTGCACAACCGCTGACGTGCTCAGTAATTAGTTTATTGGCACAAAAACCTGTATTAGATCTCTGCAATAGTAGTTTTTTCCATTGTGTCTATTATATTGGACTCATCAGAGCCAAGAAGTGTTTAATCCAGATGTTGGTGACTATTCTTGATATTTATATGCTGATAGAGCAAGTCATGCAGAAAAAAGCATTCAGAGGATATATACCTGCGTTGTTACTGACACCATCAATATCTGAAATGTGTTTTAGTCCCTCCGATTTCGGCATGCCAATTAGTTTACACAGGGAACACTATCTCAGAAAATTTAACGTATTTTGATATGCCGCATCCTTGTTAACTTGCTTGTAATTCTTACCACATTATGCAATGGACATGATGGCCAAGTGAAACATTTAAGGTAACTATTCTGACTACAACTTTAGCTGGCTTTAATGTTTGCAGATAGCACCAAAAATGATCGACCTCGAAGTGGAATGTGTTTCCACCTGCTTTCTTCGCATTGTGATACGTCAACCAGAATCAAACCAGAGCGATCGCGTTGAAATTCATTTTCTCTAAGAGAACTAACACATTTTTATATCAGCTGCTTTCTTGTCAAATGCTCGCACTAGTTTGAGATTAAATCTGCTTCTGTTTCTATGCCATGTATCTTGAAGTCACTACTTTCATGCAACAGACACCTTTATAAATGCATCTCATCTGAAAAATCTTTCTTATATTAGATTTTGCGATCGTAAATCAAAATATGGTAGCTCCGAGAGAAATTCCAATTGCAAAACAACTAGGCATGAAAGCTATTGACTATCGTTTTATGATAGTAGCAAAGACCTGTACGAACCTCAACATCCATCGGAATTCTTGTTTAACGTCATCATATATAATAAGCAGTTTCTTTTTCTAATTGATTATAACTAGAAACGCCAGCAAAATGTGTTCTTGATATTACCAAAACAAATACATGGCCACGTGATCGTTGTTTAATATAAGTCTGCTATAAAAACATTGTCTTTTACATTTCTTATACAGCAAACTAAATTCTTTGCTCCATTTCGCAGTATGACCTTTCTCGAATGCTTACATCATTCTGCTAAGACTAACTTGGGGGTCTACCTTACACTTTCGTCTAAAAATAATTTATTTGCCACGTCATATCACTAGGTTTTACTTGTGTCATCGCAATACTCCCGTATTTCGTATTATTATATGGTACACAAGTGATCGCAACTTTTATATTTTGTAATCTTCAAAGCTAAATATTTCTACACCAACTCATTAAACAAATACTTACGAATTGCGTTTTTCTCGAGTCACATATAAAATAATTTGTTATAAATCTCGCCTCTGTAATCTACTCAAAGCTTGGCTGGTGTGCGTAACAAGATTCGAACACTTCTCTGATAGTAGCGACTGTTTCATTTTTAATGTCAGACTCCAGGGCCTACTAAAGACGTTAATATTTAGCAAGTGTTTTCACGCCTTTGTTTTCTCTGAAATATTCCCTTATATCTATGAAATATGCAGACTAAATAGTCTCAACACAGATAGCAATAACTAGGCAAGTAGAAAAACGTTTTCGTGCCTCTCTTTAGTTTTTGTGCAAGCACGTCCTCTAATTTCGTTTCGCCATGATTTGTTTTTATTTTATTTACTGGTCTTTGCTTTGCCGATCTTTGATCTGTCTACATTTTTTTCTGGATTCTATTGTCCCTACACTAAGCTTATATTTAATTCAGATATATATATATATATATATATATATATATATATATATATATATATATATATATATATATATATATATATATATATATATATACCTGTGTGTCTCATACCTTTTGGCCGCTAGCTCATCTAGCATGTTTCATCGAATTTATTCTTTTAGACGATCCATATAGAAAATATAATGTCTCATCGAAGTGATCTATTTCGTTAAATGACTAATGACCAGGAAGCGGCCGATCATTTGCATCAAGTTGCATATCTCGAGGATTCAATGGGCCATTATGCTTGTAGCTAGGTAGCTTCTAACTGCCTTTTGGTTTTAGAAAGTTTTCCAGTAAGCGAATTATGATAAAATAAATACAAAAGTGACCGGAAGCTCATCTTGCAAACGAAGAACATCCAGTGTGAGAAATATGTTTGCGGTGATTGCGGCATAAACATTATAGTCTAAATCTGGATCAAGTGCTATGATCCACTTGACCTTGACTTTAGCCATATAGTCCACATACTTCGAAACATCAACGGAATAATTATCAACTATCATTTTGCGTTTTATTTGTGTTGGCTTCATTATATAAGTAAGTTACATTTGCTATGTATATTTCATTTGGATTATTTGCTGACATTTCTTAATGACTGAATGCTATGTATATCTATATTTTATAATTGACCTTGTCTAAAGTAAGGTTCATAGTGTACCTGGAGAGTGATATTTTCTTTTTGCAAACAACATAATACATAGCTAATATTTTTCTATATATGTGGATTAAATATTTATATAATTGTTAATATAAACATGTTTACCTGAATTTGAGTTAATATATATGCTTGATTCTGACTTCATAATCTTCTAAAATTGAAAATTCCATTGACGAGTATTTTCAGATTTTGATCATTGCGACTAGAGTGATATATAATTTTGTTTGTTAAGATCTTACTAAATTTTACCTTGACATCTGAAGCAGAATGAATCTTTTTGTTGTGTTCAATTTTCACTTGGATGGATTTATTTATTCAAATTATTATGTTTGCAAGTACAAAGTGTTTAATAATAGTCCTTTACTTGAAAATTAATTTGGAAGTATAGTAAATTCAGACACAAACATTTTGGATTATATTTTTTGTGAGACATAAGAAGACTCTCAGCACATTGCTATTGACCAGGCCACTAGTACATTAGCACGTTCGAGACTACAGGAATATCAACAAATTCAATATTAGAACTTATTTGGAATACGACCAGAATTCAATTGGAACTTTATACATTTGGACTTACGATATGACTTTTTTGGACTATTTGATATTTGATTCACAATACTGTGATTTTCTTTTTAAAAAAATTCTCACGTTGTATTCTCGGAAATAAAATATTTGTTGAATTTGTCAAAATTTGTTGCTTTTCTGTGACTTCGTTCACAGTGACTTCTTTCACTTCATATAGTTTAAAATTATTGTTTCTTTCTGGAGTATCAGATGCAAGTTAAATATTAAGTGCACGTTATTTAAGTTCACGCTATTGTCTGATTGATCTGTGATCGACATTGCAATTTCTATTAAGCTACAAACATTATTTACTGGATAGTAAATTCTAGGCGAAGAGGTGACTGTCATACGTTCTTCTGGCTGAGTATTGGAACTGACGCTGTACATTACGTGGCTAGGATCACCACGCGCTTCATAAGATCATTCAGCTGAGAAGAATTTATCAGTAAGCTATTTATTTCGCCGATGTTAAAAGGAAAATTATTATTGCGTACTCCGTCATGTTTAAGAATTTGAAAGCTGAACCCAAACTGATGACACGGGCTATTATTGATAGTAAAATCAATTTGTTATCCAGCATTAAGCGTTATTCTTGTATTGAGTGCGAAATAATTTAGTTCGATAGGTATGTTATCATCGTGACCTCGTTCTTTCATTTCCTTTTTTATTTCATCCGCAATGATGCTAGCAGAATCTATTCTACAAAAATATCGCGTGAAATCGAATCGATATCGCCGTTGTTTAATCAGAAAATGAAATCAAGTGGCACGTGTTCTGATATGTTTTAGCACAATATAATACGACTGTATTAAGTATATTGAATTGTAGCGCATATTTCATGACAGCCAAACATATTATTTGATTGTATTCATAATGTCTCTGCTGAGTCGCAAATGTCAAGATCTTCGGCAAACATTGTTTCTTTTAGTCTACGTATTTTAAATATATGTGTCTTGGTTTGGTCACCTTTCTAAAAATGTTCTGAATAAACATGTAACAAAACAAATATGCACCAACAAAAAACAAAACGTGTCAAACATAAATATCAAATTACATGGATAATTTACGAAATAATGAAAATAAACATCAAAAGAAAAAATGTTTTAAAAATAAATACTGAATACGCAATATAAAATGGCGAAATAAACAAATTATAAATGAATAAAAGAAAAGCTACTATGCAAAGTGTACTAATGGAAACAAAGATTCTTGAACCATTCCAACTCACCTGAGTTATAATGACATTGCTTTTTACCCTATTAGCAAAATCAACGCAAAAACGTCATTTTGTACAGACGAGATGAGACGAAAACTTATCCAGTTGTCAGTACCAGTATCAGTACGGTCTGTTACTACTTGAATGACCTATTACTTTATGTGTCTTCCAACTATATTAAAGTGTGCTAAAAAAAACTCCAATATTTAACAATGATGTACATGTTATCATGGAAATTATAGACACGTCTCTTCAACCAGCTTCAATCTCTTCGAAATAAAAATCCCACATAACGACCCAGGTTTATAGCTACTTTATTACATTTGCCCTTTTCTACACGTAGCAGTCACATTTCCAAAAAAAGCATTCATGTCAAACAGCTCCCAGAAAATTAACCGAATAATGGTTTGATGAAATAAATAATTGCAACAAAATTTGCAAAATGATTATAGATTTTAATAAAGCCTATGATCTAGTTCACATGAAATTGATCTAAATAGGCAATATGGTTATAGATTACATGACCAAACAAAAAGGTGTAATTCATATTTTTATGGGAAATGAAACTACAGCTATATGTGGGAAATGTCCAGTCTATCCCATTGTGTTCCAAAAGACTGTACTTGATCTCATTGTCCCTCTTTTATTTATCAATGTCATTCCACTCTATTTTAAAGATACAAATGCCTATATGTTTGCAGATGATGCAACAATTTCTTTATCAAGTAGTAATATCTACAACCCAGAATGCAGACAAAGTTCAGAATTTAAATTAATTGAAGAGTGGTCAAAGCAAGATTAAAATTTAATAGGACAAAATGCATGCTATGGAATCATGTAAAAATGTTTAAGTTACCAAAAAAATATATCACTGTTCACTAATTATAAGGTAGTTGAAAATAAATACGATGAGAAGCTGTTAGAAATCATTCACAGATGTTAGTCGCAAATACAAAGAGACAATATCTGTTGGTACCTCGCAAATAAAACTTACTTAGTAGAATAGAAAAAGTGTGAAAAAGGACATATATATCTTCAACAATTGAATACTGCTCAGCAATATTGACAAATTGTACTAGTTCCCAACTACACAGAACTCATAAACTTAAGAAAACGAGAAACTTGGATGATTAGTGATGTCCCTATTGATGCATAATCATCAGACATATTAAGAAAATTAAAATTGTTAACAATAGACGAGAGAATAAATTTATTAAAATCAGTTCTCGACCTTAAATGTATCCAAGATATTCGAGAATACATGACTAAGTTATTGTCTCAAAGCCTCTTATCTCTTTAATCTATGATCGAAATTTAAAATAAAAAAGAATTACCAAAACCATGCATAGACCAATTTCTAGGAAGTCTACACTTTACATGGTTACAATTTGGAACTCACTTCCTACTCATCCTACTCAGTCAATTCTTTTAAAAATGTACATACAGTTATAACAACCTACATATTTTGAGTTGTGGGTTTTCTTCATGTAGCAATGATATCATCTTCCGACATTTTTGCTGAATTGAAATCCTGACATATGGTCACACCAATGAAACTTCGCTTTCTTGCTCAAAAATTTTGTCAGGGGTTCAGCAATTACGAAACAATCCGAACAAAATGTTGATAGTCTATAGACATACCAAAATATCGCATCTGTTGCTTTTTTACTGATAGGCATAGAGAAGTCAGAATAGAATTGACCTTAGCATCAATATGTTTAATTTGTCCATACCCCATAATATGTCTTTAACATGTACCGCAAGCACAGCAAAACTCACTTTTGAATAAATTGTTAAATTTGCAACATCGAGGCTATACAAAATTCTAATTCATCTCCAACTTCAACCGATCGTTCCAGATGACTTTAAAGATGAGACATAATCGATATAAGCATCACACTTATCTATATCAGATGTAATCATGTTCATTAAAAGTTAATATGTACAAGGCGAACATTTATCCCAAACGGTATCACTTAAATATTGATATAAAACATCTTTGCCCATTCCGTCAGTGAAATTTGCCAGAATGTTTTCAAAAGGTCAAACTTGGTGATACATTTTTATTTTCAATTTTATCATTGCAGTCATCAATTCTTGGCAAAGGAAATGAATCTGTTTTGGTGATATTTATTTTCTGTTTTCTGTACAAGAATACATCGTGAATTCCAGTCAATGAAATCATTTTCCAGCAGATAGTGTGGGTTAATGCTGTACGGATACTCTTTCACAAGTGTGAAATCTATATTTTGAAAGTCATGGTTCATTTTATTTGTTCGTGTTGGAACATCTGGAAACTAGTGTTCATATCAAGTAATATCTGTTTTTATTCATTCCTTTCTTGTATCTGCTGACGTGTAATCGACACTAATAAATTCGCTGTAATATTAGTGCAATCTTAGGTGTGAGTGATTCACCCGTAGTGATAAATGCAGCAAAAGTCACTCAGAACTCTCGTTGTTGGGATTGTAATGATCAAATTAACAGTCTATATATTTTATGTAAGACGTGGAGCGTCTCAAGCATTTCAGAACTCATCATCAGTGTACGAATTGTGTTCGTGGTATACGTCCTTGATATCTTCAATAAATTGTTCCATCAAAAGAGATGTGTATTTCTGTCCATGATATCATTGATGAGCAACTGCCGATAAATCGATATGGCTCCATTAATGAACTTTGATGTGTTGTTGCCTGTAATAAACGATATTACAAGTATTTCAAATCAATCTGCGAGGTCGTTAGAGTCACACAGTTCACTTAGACTTTCTACTAGCTTTGTATTTTCAGTGGAACGTTTTCAGCTAACGCTTCAAGAAAGAATGTTACAGGTCTTTGTTTTGTGGTGCTCTGCTGTGAATGTTCCCATTATATACGTTGCAAATCTTCCTCTGTAACATATTTGTTGTTGTAATCACATCACTGGCTGAGGTGTGAACAGTGAAAATATTCTCACCCTAAATTTTTACCTTTAGCTCTTCCACTTGCAAATGCAATATAAAGTTTTACAAATTGATTATACATTGGGATTTTTTGTTCCAGTATAATCTATTGTGTTTTTGTGTGCCTTGGATGGCATTTTTATAATGAACTCTTTTCAATTTCAGGACCCGTTAAGAGCAACTAATGTCGGATTTGTAAAATTCACATGGCGAGATCTTTCGTAAATATATTGACGTTGTATTTTTGCAACTGTGACTTGAACTCTTGTGTCACCTGTGTTAACCATTTTACTGTCTCCTCTTAACGTCTCCATCATTATACACGGGTGCCTTGTGCAAGCACATTGATGGTTTCTCCAATTTTACCAATTTCTTTGATATCTTCGGTCGCCTTTGGCATGTATTTAAAAGTCTTGACATTGCAAGTCTGGCTCTTTATATCTTGGATGTGGTTAGCTATCTTAATAACTGGACCAAGTTCTTCTTCTGTTCCAGTTAGCGTTGACATGTATCTCAAAATTGCTCCTATGGCTTTTTTAATATTCTCATTATTTCCACAATTTCTTTATTTTGTTAAATCAGTGGAATAAATGTTTGTTCATTGCCCACTGTGAGGTCTTCTTGTGCAATTTGTCGTAACTGTAACATCTGTTTTAAATTATTGCCGCCTTCTGAATCATTTTGAATCAGTTCCTGGTGTTCATTAGCAGTATTACAGCGTCGCTTCTTATTTTGTACGACGTTACTGGCAGATATTATATATATTGTTATAATTGTTAAACAGATTCGTCCAAACAGGCACTATATTTACCAGTTTTGGTCAAGTCAAATGTGAAAAAACAATATTGATTCTTTCTCGAAATTCGGCACACGTTTGGTCAGCGTCACACAAAGTTCAATGAATGTTTCCAAGTGTGTCAATACCATAAAATATCAACATGTTATAGTGTGACGAATCACCTTAGTAACAAGTGCGTATAGTTGAGTCAAATGGAAGAAATTGGTGTTTTATGCTGACATCGTGAAAATATTTGTGCGGAATTTGATTGGTTCTCAAGCATCACAACATCGTACACTACAAGTTTGTTTTCGTTTATATCTAAATTGTCAACTGTATGTGCATCATCGATGGTGGAAACGAAATTGATGGTGGTGTTGTTACCACTCAACGCATTTAAAAAATCTTTGAAAACATCATGACATGGCTGATCATCAGCTTACGGAGCAACCACGTACAAGCCATCCCACTTCGACCATCGTAAAATCATATTCAACAACAGCAATGTTTTCTTAATCCATCAGAACCAATAATTAGTAAAGGAGCTGAGTTTTGGAAATAGCTCACCATACTTTGATGGTTTAGGTATTTGCCTGTTCGAAAAAGTCAATGAAGGAAAAAATTTTTTGATTTTTCTCAACTCGGTTTCATGTTTGTTAATTTTCTTTTTCGTGATACCTTTGAATGCTATATTATATAATTATTATCACGTCTTCACGTTGTGTAAAATGTGGCGCAAAAACACGAACTTCAAATATAACTTTAGTTCAAACCGTAATTTACGAGATGTGATTACTGGAACTACTGTCAGATGTGAAGCCACGAAATTTACCTAAACAAAAAAAGTCGGAAGTCATTGCTACATGAAGAAAACTATTACGAACACCATCGAGTATATATTCCGGTGAACAACCCATGCCTGTATACAATTACTGTGGTCTCGGTACATGGATGGATATACGACATGACGTTTACAACCAACCAATACCCGATAAAGGACATGTAAATCATATTGATGCTGAGTGTTACCAACATGACCTTGCTTATAAAACATCAAACGATCGATCTGCTACCAGTTTGCGTATTTTTCAAAGCGTCAAAGTGTCGACTGGGTCATATTCACGATTATAATGTTATTTTCCGCTATTTGACCTTACGTTAACATCAGTGTCTTTCCTCTGTATGACTGTTAACAAACAGACTCTAATTAAAATTCACTTATCCCTCTCTCGAAATAGATCATATTACATCCTTCGCAGGCAGAAAATGATGGTGGGTCTAGTTAGTGTCACCCTGATTACGAAAGAATGGACTGCAAAATTATCTCTACATTTTTCACCATTTTGTAGGCTTCCTTTCGAATAGTAAAATTCTGGATTTTACTCTCCAAAATTTGGGATATGTAATATACTTAAAACGAGGTCTTTCGACATTTCCTCATACGTTAGCGCTGTACCCGTCATTTTGATCCACTTATCCCAAAACAACCGTAAGCGTCCATGTATGCATTTCTGTAGTTTTTTTGACGATTCTCTTTAAGTTTTCGGAAATGTTCAGCCAACAGCTCATAGTGCCGTAGCATTACTTCTTCAGGTTGCTGTATTCGTCTACATCGTTGGGTAAGAATGCTTAGACGATGTTTATCCAATAGTCTTTGCGTTTCTGATAAATCTGTCAAATTTTCTAACTGTGTCGTTGAAAATGGTAATACTGATCTGCATTGGTTGTCGTCAGATCGCTTACTTGTTAGACACGGCCCTTTATTCAGTCTTCACTCCGTCTTGCCTTAGCTTCGATCCCCATCCTCCCCACGACTAACGTGTGCTCGCGCTCCCTTGCACTTAACTCGTTTTGCAGTCTGGCCAACTCGAGCTTTTTCACCTTTTCTCTGTCCGCTGCCTGTTTTTCTCTTTCTTTCTCTCGCTACGGGGCAGCTGTTGCAACAGCACCAAGGGCGGCTCTTTTTGCAACAGCTTGAGCCACTGATGAAATTAACGCTGGTAACTCGGCTAGAAACGGAAATATACCGCCGGCTTTTGTTTTGTCGCTGATCGCATTCGCAGAAAGATCAAGTCGAATGTCAGTTCTTGATTACTTGGCGTCATTGTAGTGTTTGAGTTGACCTTCAGTCAACGATAATTTATTTGGGCCCTTCAATTCTGCTGATTTCAGAGTTATATTTGCCCCGAAATTCTTTTTTGATGCGGATTAATGCTTTTTAGTCTGACCAGGGACCAGAGTAACATTGGCTTGATCATATGAATTATATCATCATGAATGTTCTAACAAATCGGTTGCGAACCAACAACTTATTCGGAAAACATTGACATCTTCGGAAAACATTTACATGTTATCTACGGTCGCATCGTCCGCTAGCACCTTCCATCAGCATAGTTTTGTCTGACAGTATGACAGCGATTACTTGGTAACCACCAGCTGGAAATCGTGCAACACGAGCTCGGACATATATGTCGACGATAGATTGTGTAATAAGATTAAGGTGATGCACATTTGGTTACAGCGCTCCGTTTAAGCAATTCTTAAGTTTTTGTGATTACTTGTTTGATTATTGGAATTTGGTGCAATGAGAAATATTCCTTTGCCCGTAATAATTAGCCAATTACTAGGAGCAAACGTTACGGAGAAAAAGTGTTAGTGAGTTTCCATGATGCCATGGGCATTGAGTAGCGAATTCAGACCCAATCCGCATGAGTAATCCTTGAGTGATGTAGTACACAGTAAAATCTAATGGTATACATGAGAGAATTGAATTGTCCCTACTCTATATGAACGAGAGCAGCTGCTGTTCTTGAACGATTCACAGCGTCATCGTTGGCATCGATAATGAAAGTTTTCTCAGTCTCACTTTGCCACTATCAACTGTATTGAGACGCCAGATTTGCATCGTTGTTGGTGACTTTTCTAACTAATCTATAGGTTTACAGACCTAATTGTGCGTATTTAGCACCGAAAATAAGTTTTCTAATGTGTCTGCAGAACCCAGATATTTCTTACAAAGGAATTACACAAGATAATTCTTCATCGACGTTTAACATGGGTCGAAGTGCTTCCGAATCCCAGGTTGAAATTTTCATTCATCGATGCGAATGCATCTCCAGCACAGTTCATTATCACGTTGCGACTGTCTGGATGATCATTGGTGTCCTTGGCGAACATCAATGATGGACCAGCGGACCTTGAAAAACTTTTGGAATATCTTGTGAGGCCGAGTATCATCTTGACGTCAGCGTTTTCGAGACATGATTCAATGCTTTTTCCATCAGTGATTTACATGGCACTGTTAAACAACGCATAACACGATTGTTAACAAAACAAATTCGATCCCCAATTCCATATTATGTGTTATCTGCTTTGAGAATTTTTCCTTCGATCTCAATGAATGCCTCGGCGGGCAAGAGATACATGATTGTGTCCTGCACTTGTAACTCAATTCATGCACGTGCGTCAGGTACACATGCATCATAAGAATAATGCTGATAATCACGCACTGATTGGTCTTTTGATGACCGATTCGTCGTTGTCAAATGCTGGAGAGATACACGCTTGTACATTTTTATTTATAAAAAAAATCGGCGGGCTAGACCACCTCCTTCTATTAGACTTGTTGCTATATTTTTTCTCTCTCGGCGGCTACATGTTGTCTTTCCAGTGATGGTATTCCAGCTAATTCTTTCTGATTTGCAGCTTGATTTATTGTTTTCCTGACACTTGATGGCATCACTTCCGTGCTTCGCAGATTTACTGAAATGCTTACTTCGGTGCTGGGCAGTTTTGCTGACTGGGGATTTGTCGTACTAAACGCCAAGAATACTTTATTAGTAGGATTGCCAACGACGCCAATAACCTTATCACGAACAATTTCGATGGATTTCATACTTAATTGTTTAGCAATAGCTTTTGGGACCATCTTTATAAATACACCTTAAACAACATCGTCGAGTACATCTACGTGGATCAATTTATATAACAGTAATCGTGAATTTATCACCAAGACGCTTTCAGGTCTTCGTCTGGTATTGTGCATAATCATGTTTGGGGTTTTTTTTGTAATTCAGATCTAACTTACCACGCGTAATCGGCGGTAATGTCATCGATCAGCGCTCGATATAGGCGAGAACTTCCATGACACCAACTACAAAAAAATTCTGACAAATTGAGTCATATTTTTCACTTGGCTTGGCCGCCATATTCCTCTCTTCCACCAGCTTCCACCAGCTATGTTATTCATTCAAATAAAAATATTCCCATTTCATAGAACATAAACATATTCCCATTTCATAGAACATAGAAATTATGATGATGTGTTATATACAGTTTGTGTTACTGTCAATTCAGCGACTCCATGCATTTTTGCGTCATTTAATTTTCACCTATCTCTGGCGCCCATTAGATCGATTGACCCCCTGTGCTACGTAGACATTTAGGGAATTATAAACATTTTTCAGAATTCGCAACAAGTCTATACAGGCTGGTTAAAACGATGTATCTATAGGTTTAACTCATGTGGAGACAGCCATGTAGAGTTTTATAAACACAACGTTTTTGTGTTTATTTGTTTGTTTTGTATTTGTTTTGCATTTGCCTTTCAAAAAGACTCATTAAGAGTCGAAAGCGCTCAGGCTAGTTAGTTACAAGTTTCGCACTGTTCGTCGTCAGTTTATTATGTATGTATGTATGTATGTATGTATGTATGTATGTATGTATGTATGTATGTATATGTATATATGTGTATATATATATATATATATATATATATATATATATATATATATATATATATATATATATATATATATATATATAGATGCAATAAACTGACGACGAACAGTACGAAACTAGTAACTAACTAGCCTAAGCGCTTTCGACTCTTAATGAGTCTTTTTCAAAGGCAAATACAAAACATAGTTACGACAAAGAAATAAACACAAAAACGTTGTGTTTGTAAACCTCTACATTTCTGTCTTCACATGTGCTAAAACTATAAATACAACCAGCTTGTATAGACTTAGCTTGTAAAACTATGTTTTGTATTTGCCTTTGAGAAAGACTCATTAAGAGTCGAAAGCGCCTAGGCTAGTTAGTTACTAGTTTCGTACTGTTCGTCGTCAGTTTATTGCATCTATTTTAATTAATCCCTGACAAACGTGATCCCTTGGTGGATCCAGTACGCTTGAGAGGGTTGTTATTCGCCATATGATTTGTATTCTTTATATATATATATATATATATATATATATATATATATATATATATATATATATATCTATATATATATATATATATATATATATATATATGTGTGTGTGTGTGTGTGTGTGTGTGTGTATATATATATATATATATTAGTTAACCAAATGTTAGTGCTAACGGAACTATTAAAGGGTCTTGAGGTTCCACTCCATAATTTACTATTTTGCACAGATTCTAAATAAAATTTGAACCCTCTATTCCTATACTAGATCAGATGCATTTTATAGATTAATTAGAATATTCTTTCCTTGGCTTTGATCGATCGGTTAAGGATTATGCAAGCATTCATCATTTACTAGGCTCAGTCTATGACTTAGTATGACTGTAGGACTCGAATTCGAACTCAAAACTATGGGATTAACAACAAATCCAACAAAGATATGTATTAAACATAGGAGGTGAATTTTAAAAAGTTTAAAAGGTCCGATTTTCTTTCAATTTCGTCAGGAAAAGTGCTAATTACCGTACTAAAACTGTATACAAACATAGGTGAAGAAAACGTATTTGGTCAGAATATAAAATTACAAAAGTACCTAATTATAATTATAACTTAAAACATTTCTGATAGTTCAAAAGTTGGAATAAAATGGTACAGAATACGTCTTACGTGCAATATATAATAAACCCAACACTGATACAACATATTATTTTGGTTAATTAGAAAATCACTGCATTTGGAAGTTTTTCTGCAAAAGTTGAGCCCCAAGAAGACTACATGTATGAGCGAGGGAGTGAATTTTTTTAAACAATTGTGGAGCGTTAACTGACAGTTGTGATGCTGCATTCTAACTTGCGAAAAGGACAATTGAAATAAACTGCAAAAATTCATTAAATTGTTTTATTATCCAGCAGGGAATGCCAGGTTCAGAACGGAAGAAAGCTCTGCAGAATAAATTCAAGCGACTAATGAGAAAATGGAACTGCGTCAGAATACTTCTTAATCTGTCAAAAGTATCAACGCAAGAGAAGGAAATGAACCAAGCTTTCAGAGTCGTTGATAATATGGGCAGCGTCTTTACCTTTGATCCTGGCTACAGTAAAAAGGTGATCACGACCTATGGAAAACTGTCTGACCGGGTCAGAATTATTTTCAGGAAGGATCCTAAAGAAAGAACCACTGCTGATGAACGTATCCTTCTGGTATGACAGTCTTTCTTAAAACAGGGGAGGGGGTATAGAAAAATAGTAAATCAATTGGTTACTGAAAATGGAACAAACATCGTGCTTGTGTCTATTTTCCAAATGCAACGCACTTTGATTATTCCTTCCATATACATTTTGTATTATTAAATTCAGATATTACTATTATTTCGAATTCAACTTGTCTTCGTGTTTATCCATTTATATCTAGATATGGATTTTCAACGTTACACCCAGACATATCAAAACCTGAAAATGGCTACTTGAGTAAAAATGAATTACCAATATAAGCGACGCACAAATTACAAGAACATTGTAATGTTCAGTTTCAGGTGGTTTATTGACAGTTCATTTCTTAACGTTTTAGAAGCAGTGGAAAGATGATTTGCAAGAAGAAAAAAAACACGCACTTTGAAGTTTCAAACTGTTGTGAAACTTTGGTGATTAATACTTTATTTTAAAGTTACATTACTTCAAAGTACACTCGAAGTAGTCGATCAATTCCTAGTAGATGTTCATTACTTTAATGGCATTTTTATTATTTGAATATATCTATAATTTGATTCAGTTAATTTATTGATAGATGCACATGTCTTTCAAAATAATCAACATAACCGCTCAGGAACTTCAGTATCTTGCCAATATTACAAATATAATACTCTCCGAAGAGCTGAGCTATGTGATTGCAGACTATTAACATAACTTTAGTTTACAGTAATTCTAGTGGTTCTATTTTGTTTTGTTTGTTTATCATCTTTAGCAGTCCTTTTCATGCAATAAACTGACGACGAATAGTACGAAACTAATAACTAACTAGCCTAAGCGCTTTCGACTCTTCATGAGTCTTTTTCAAAGCCAAATACAAAACATATATATACGACAAACAAATAAACACAAAAACGTTGTGTTTGTAAACCTCTACATGGCTGTCTTCACATGTGCTAAAACTATAAATACAACCAGCTTGTATGGACTAGTTGCGGAAACGGAAAACGTTGTATAATTCCCTAAAAGTCTACAAGCCAAAGCGACATCTATTTTTGCTTTTTGTACATATGTAACGCAGATTATATCCCGGATATTTGATTCTATACCGGTTATTCCTATAGTAAAAATTATATAGTACCAAAGCGGACACATAGACCAGCAAACGAAAAACTACTTAAGCCCAGAAAACCCAAGAGCAGGTAGATTTTATCTTCTACCCAAAATCCACAAACAAGGAAACCCTGGCAGACTTATGATCTCAGGTAACGGGCACCCCACAGAAAGGATATCAGAATATTTAGATCATTTTATGAGACCACATGTCCACAAATTACCATCATATCTTCAAGACACGACAGATTATCTCATAAAAAGCAAAGCTAGTGAACCATTACTGCCAAATACATTACTTGCTTCCTTAGACGTCACATCTTTGTACACCAACATACCGCACAACGAAGGGTTATAGGCATGTAGCGAAGCATGGGAAACAAGAACTGTAAACAATCTACCCACACACTTCTTAGTCCAGCTCCTGGAGCTTGTCCTAAAACTCAACAACTTTGAAATTAATGAAGAAAACTACCTACAAATCAATGGAACTGCAATGGGTACTAAAATGGCCCCTTCGTATGCTAACATTTTCATGGGAAAACTTGAGGGTCAGCTCTTAGCATCGGTTGAGCGTACACCATACCAGTGGGTACGCTTTATCGATGATATAGAAATGAAGTGGCAGTATGGAAGAGAAAGTCTGGATGACTTCATATCAAAGGCAAACAACTTCCATCCTTCAATAAAATTCACGGCAGAAATTTCCAACTCAAACCATGTTTTCCTGGACACAAGAACCAGACTGGTGGAAAACAAATTACACACAGACATCTACTCGAAACCAACCGACAAACACCAGTATCTCCTCCCAACCAGCTGTCATCCAAAACACTGCATTAAGAACATTCCATATAGCCAGGCACTGAGGATACGCAGAATTTGCTCCGACGATGAAAGATTCCTAAAAAGGTCTGAAGAGCTGGCTAAACATTTAATTTACCGAGGCTACGACAAAGACCTGATTGCGGAGGCAATCCAAAGGGCCAAACAAACAAACCGTGATGACCTACTCAGATATGGACAGAAAGAAAAGGTTGATAGGATACCATTTATTCTGACCTATCACCAAGACAATCCCAAAGGAGGTAAAATCATCGCAAACCACTGGCCAACCGTGCAATCGTCAGACATACTAAACCTAATACTTCCGAACAAACCTGTAGTAGCTTACCAGAGACCAAAAAAACCTAAAGGACATCCTAGTCAGGGCAAAGCTAACGCCAATCGCTAGTCAAAACCAACCTAGTCAATCTGGACCCTGTGGCGATACGATAAAAATGCAAAACCTGTCAACATATGATAGAGACCAAGACATTCACTAGCACAGTGACTAAAGAAAAACTAAACATACATGGTCCAAACAAAACGTTTAAAACAGATAATGTGATTTATCTCATCACATGTAAGATCTGTAGCCTTCAGTACGTCCGAGAAACTAGAAAGCTACACAAAAGGATAAACCTTCATAGATCTGATTGGATGACAAAAAAGCTGTACAGAAGCCCGGTCGCAGAACACTTCTCCTCCCCTGGCCACACTTTTAGTGATATAATACTTATCGCTATTGCTAACAACCACAGTTGGAGTTCCGAAACCAGGAAGGAAAAGGAATCATACTGATACGTCGCCTTAGAACATTGAAACCAAGCGGTCTAAACCAAGAAGACTAGAAAATGAAAACTATGCACTAGTAGAATTTAACATTTTCTAAATCTTCTTCTTATCCTTCAATTTTTACTATAAGAATAACCGGTATAGAATTAAATATCGGGGATATAATCTGCGTTACATATGTACAAAAAGCAAAACTAAATGTCGCTTTGGCTTGTAGACTTTTAGGGAATTATACAACGTTTTCAGTTTCCGCAACTAGTCCATACAAGCTGGTTGTATTTATAGTTTTAGCACATGTGAAGACAGCCATGTAGAGGTTTACAAACACAACGTTTTTGTGTTTATTTGTTTGTCGTATATATATGTTTTGTATTTGCCTTTGAAAAAGACTCATTAAGAGTCGAAAGCGCTTAGGCTAGTTAGTTACTAGTTTCGTACTGTTCGTCGCCAGTTTATATATATATATATATATATATATATATATATATATATATATATATATATATATATATATATATATATATATATATATATATATATATATATATATAATTGAAATGGGGACGATACTATTACATAGTGACTAATATTTGAATACCTAATTACATTTTTATAAACCACATATTTAGCTATATTATTGGAATTATTAAATTGCATTGCTCTGGGAAAATCTGAAGTTTTCATTATAGAAGATAGTTCCACATGATGGGTACAATCTGACAACAGATTTGTTATAACGTATCTCGACCCGAATTACAGTACCCAAATATATAGGTAAGTATTATGACCAGCATAACTAATGAATAATTACATTTTCCAGAAGTTTATACACGTTAATAATACGCTTGGAGATTAAGGGAACGTTGCTTGTTAATTCTTGTTATCTTCCTCCACTCTACCAACTCCGTGCTATTTGATACTAAAATCCCTGTGTACCCATCTTTATGAATTTTTTTTCTGACCCACCAACCCACAAAAGTAATAATGGCAGTTCTAGAAATATCGTTGTCAGACGGAGCGCGGGGTAAGTGTTTGTACTGGATGAGGTGGGGACGGAATTCCTGGAACGCCTCCATCAATACCACCACCACACAACCCCACTCTACCTAGGAAACTCTTGCATTTTAGGCGGTTCTAGGTGATAATTTTAACCATGTAACTATAAAGAATTATATGTATAAGTGTCACAAAATATTTGAGATTATTTTCTGTCAACGCGAAAATACTGGTGTATTAGTTAGTATAAGGTTGTATATCCCAATTTCAACTTAAAGGAATCTTTGGAGTTGGAACCCTGCCTATTTGGTCCGGATAGGAACGATGAGTCAGATTATTTAGCAGAACGTAATGTTACATTAAATATCACCTTCTCAGGTGGAGACAAATATCACAGTCTATGACCATCAATTTAGGCACTGTCCCCTGAATTATTAACTCTTTACTTCTATACCAGGAAGTAATGTGTTAACCGAGTACAGTTACGTAATCAACTTCATCATCCATGCGAATCTCTTCGCGACAATTATCGTGTGCTCAGACGGTGACACGTCCACGCAGCGAATATAGAACCCAGTGAAATAATGACCAGGATTGAAGCACTTGCTGTTACTGACACTAGTAAAGATGTTGGAAAATGTATTATTGAAAATTTCAAGTTGACAATGATTTGCCATATCCAAAGATGATATACTTGAGTAATCTGGACACAGATAAGCCAAACGGAAGGAAACTGCATACATGATCAAGGATCAACAAAACCAGACATGCATACCAGCCACTAACACGGTTAGCGCTCTTGCGCATTTTCACCAACAAAACGTTCCAGAACGTAAGTTCCATCCTTGATCTTTAAGGCAACATTAAAATGATCCCAGGCGTATATAAACCAAATGGAGATGCTAAAAAAGGTTCAAAAGACATGCTTCCTGGACTTTAATCGACTTTAAAGCATATGAACGAAAAAGCGCTGTCATACGGATTCGAGGCTGAGTTTGTTCTTACTGTGGAATTATCATGTCTGGTCGTATAGCTAAAGATGAACTTTCATCATCTATAATATCACATCTGTTTTCATCGTGATGCCTGTGTAATCATGAACCATAAAAACATTGCATAAATCAATAATTAGATTAATCAAAGTGATGCAAATATCCTCGGAAAGTCTGAAAAATACTTCTGGAAGACAATCTTGAATCTTCAGTATCCTTTGAACTAGAGTTTGGATATACTGTCCTTGGACTACTGAAGTTGTTAAAAGAAAAACTTTCATATGAAGATGCAAAAGTTATTTTAAACACAAGTTGTTAAAGGTTTATTATGTTGCAAGAACTAATTAGCACTCTACTCAGTTGAATATTAAATTAAGATAATAGAAAAATGCAAAGGAAAGGAGATTTCAGGTTGATGATAGTTTTTGCTCTCTTTCCCATACCGCAAAATCCTTTTCATGCTAAGTACTATGGACCTTGAACAGTTTAAAAGAAAGTATATTATTTAAATTATATGATTAATTGTTAAGTAGAGGCAAAACACTACAACACAACTTTGACACTTACATAAAAAGAGTATGTTGATAGAGATAGCAATGTTAATCATACAATCAATTTCGTTTACATTTAGCACATAGTGAGAATTTATGCGATTGAATGCAATCTGACAGCAGTGACTTTGGTCTAACTAATCTTAGTAATGCATAAATTATGAATAATTCAACCAGAAATTTTCACATTTAAGAAACAAATGAAATAAAACAGATATTACTTGAATATTAGTACTTGCTTCCAAATGTTTCAATACGAACAAATAAACTCAACCATGACGATGCAATTGTAGATTTCACACCTGTGAAACAGCATCTGTACAGGATGAATCATCTCATACAGGAATGTTTGAAAAAGGAAATTAATCATTTGCTGAGAATGATTGCATAGAACTGAATACAAGTTCCTGGTGTTCACCATGTATTATTGTACCTAAACCAGATAATTCTCTCTGCATGTTCACTGATATAGAAAAGTGAACATCGTGACCAAAACAGACTCATTTCCATACCCAGGAAATGATGGCCGCTTTGAATAAAATTGTAAATGCAAAATATGTCACCAAGTTTGGCCTTCTGAAAGGATTATGTCAAATTCCATTGACGGATAGGGCAAAGGAAATTTCGGCATTCGTGATTCCAGATTGACTTTATCAATATAGAGTGATACCGTTTGGATGAAGTGTTCGTCTTGCACATTTCAAAGTTTAATCAACATAATTTCATCTGGTCTAGATAATTGTGATACTTATATCGATTATGTCATCATCTACAGAGACATCTGGAAAAATCACTAAGAGATAATTTGGAAATTTTTTGACAGACTTACTGATGCAAATTAGACAATTAATTTCTCCAAAAGTGCTTGTATTACATTTCTTATCTTTGAATTCCTTGAGCCTATCAATGATAAGTAACTGATGCGAATTTTGGATATGGATTGATACTATCGGTAATTTTGCTCCTTTGTTTTCCATAATTGATGAACCTATGAGAAATCTGCTGTGCAAGAAAAACAAGTTGTATTGGTCTGAAAAATGTCAGGAGCCTTTTGATAAGTTAAGTGTCATTAAGAAGCGCCAATTCTTTCACCTACAAATTACAGACAATAATTTAAGCTGCTGTTGATGCAATTGTTGTTGGGCTTAGAGCAGTATTAGTTCAAGAAGACATAAATGGTTTAGATCATCTAGTGTACTATATTTTTATAAGAAATTAAATAAGCATCAGAGGAATTATTCCACAATCAAGAAGGAATGTTTGGCGTTGACATTTTCTTTGGGACACTATCAAGTGTATGTTTAAGATCCTTCTCCGATTATTGTATTAATGATCACAACGCCCATACTATCTTTGGCATGATGAAAAAGGAATATCAGAGACTATTAAGCTGCATTTTATTATTACAGGAATACAATATTTATATCAGGCACGTCATGGGTAAAAGCAATCTAATAGCAGATGCACTTTCACGTGTATAGAAATACCATATTGTTTCATGTATAATTTGTGCCATTCATGAAATTTCATCTCAAGTAAAAATTGTATCACGTGTGCATTTAACTAATAGTTAATAGAAAACTTAATTACAAAAATATTTCTTTTTCTTAATGAAATGAGGCGTTATCTATATTTAATTTGCATTGTTTTTTAGTTTTCATATTTTTAATTTATTATATACTATTGGTAATTGTATTTTTGAACTTGACCTTGTCCAACTTGAAGTTCATTGTAAACCGTACCTAAATTATTGATTCTGGTTTTGTCAACAACATGTTTATCTCAGCCTGAGTCCAGAACATTTGAAATTTCCTATTATATGCCGCGTCTACCTGTTGTTTACCACGTTTTATATTATAATTTTAGTAACAGACCTTCTAATAAAAACTAAGATTTAATCTTCTAAACATTTTGAACCTTCCAAAATTAAATGTTCCATTAGGCAATAGTTTTTTGTGAAAATGCTAATTGTGACCTGAGATCATGTAGAGGGCTATATCTAGAAATTATCCATTCGTGCTCTAAGATCTGAGCAGAATCAGTTGTATCATTTTTGTGTCCAGTATTTCATTTGGGCTGGAAATTATTTATTAAAATTTTTTTATTTAAGGTGATTCTTCTCTAAAATAACATTCTTGTAAATACAGACTTGGAAAGTATTATTGTGATCCAACAAAAGTCTGTTGGCACATCACCATGACATGGGTCATCAGAGACACATCAACAATTCTGGCATTGGATTTACTTTGGACATGCACTACATTTTCTTCAGAATAATAATCACCAGGACTTGTGTTAGAAATTCTAGGATTATTAGGAATCTGTTTCGCAGTTGCGAAGGTTCTTTTTACATTTTTTACTTTGTATCCTTGAGAAAAATTATTACTGGAACTCTACAAAGTTTGTTGTTGCTCACTCCTTTTTATTACTTATTTTAAGAAAATAGAGTCGTAATACTTTTCCCTGGAGACAAGTGTGTGAAAAGTAATTTTCCGAGTCCTGCTTTAGTTAAATCAGACTGAACAATGCAATGATATAGTACCTCAAACTTTTATTCTTTATGACAGCAACGAAAAAAGCAACTATATTGCTTATTTCTAGCTAATACGCAACAAAAGGTAAGAATTAAAGTAATTACATAGACACCTATATTCTTCATGATCAAATTTTCATATCAGATAGAGATAGAGAAGAAAAGCGTCATCCAAACTAAGAAAGGAAAGAAAGTTATAGAGATGAGCACGGCTCTACTTTTAACTGTCTGATGTTTTCCTTTCTTTAGTTTTTATGCGCTGAAGTTTAATGTTAGAACCAAATACCAGCAGTAGCGTCCGTGTGAAGGTATTGTGTTTCCAGGTGTAAATAATTGTTCCCACATGATAATTGACCTAGAATTTCTTATCATTTATCAGTTTGGATTTTTAGAGACGCAATGATTAGTGAAAATCTTTCGTAACTATTAGACACGAGAATGTGTTTAATGTATGTATCTTTCTTTCGTCTTTGCAATTTTATATAATGATGGAGATCTGATGTTACAATAACGACATTCAACCAGTACTGAAAAACGTGCAATCATGTTTCAGCTGTATATAGAACATTAATGTGTAACGAATACAGACATTGGAAGGCGCGTTTAGAAAGAACATATTGTTATATTGTATCCAAGATTAATGAGATTATGTGATAAGAAGTTATGTTCCAAAAGACAATTCAACATATTTCATTAGAGCCTTGTTTGAAAAAAATTATGATTTACGTTGCTTTTCAGATATGTAGTATACGTTCTATCATTTTCTTTCCCACTACAGGAAGTCATTAATAGGTTACCACTGTTTTCCAATTATCCATCTCGAGTGAAGCAAGATCTAGCGCAGGTCATGGTATTTGATACTTTCGAGAAGGGCCGTATCATCATTCGACAGGGCGACCCGGGTACACGTGTGTACTTCCTCCTGTCTGGACAGGTTTTCCTTATACAAAAGGAAACAGATCCCAAAACTGGTGAAGAAATGTTTATATCCGTCATTCGAAAAATCTCGCTATGAGTTTGCAAATAATACACCAGATTTGTGTTAAACGAGCCTGTCTCGTGTGTCCTCAATGAAATATCGCCAATTAAAATATGCTAAATTAGCATATTGGCAATTGAAATGGTTTCAAATCAGTTCCTAAGGGTCCCAAGATGTTCTATGTCAGTCGCACGAAACACATTCTAAGTACCGGTATCCTTTATAATAAAGAAAATATTTTATTTATCCAGCTATTATATTGTATGTTATGTTCTACGGGTAATGCTGCAAAAATCATCATGATATTCAAAGGTGGTGTAAAAATTAAATTTAGATCAAGGGTGCAAATATTTAGATTACACTTAACTGGTGTGGTTTTGTCGTCAATTTAACTCTTGACTAGCTTTTAACAATATCTATAATAGAGTTGTTGTTATGTATAGCTATATTGTGTTCTTAACTTGTGTCCATGATTGTAAAATAGAAGGATCATCTGTCAAAAAGACATATTGCATAGATAAGTTTGATCCATGATTGTAGATATATTTCAAGTTAACGATTGCAAACATTTTAACATGACCTTTTTAATTTCCTATGTTCTAAAAAGTGAACTTTTGTACAGTTTGAGGTAAATTTTCATTAAAATGAGTTTTTTTCTTCAGAAAATGAATTTGCGACACAGTGGTTATATCTATCAGGTTCTGAAGTATTTTAAATTCTTCATTCCTATCATGTCTTTTAAATGTTTTCAGTTATAATTTGGGATGAATCATTTAAATTATTCATTGAAATTGCAAGAGTTCATTGACTGTTAGGACTAAAGCACTATTTTAGGATTATTGTGAATTCATTAAAAGACATTCTATATTATATTATTGTAATGCATCAAGACTGTTGATACGATTGCAAATTCAAGACTATAGGTACATCAGAACAGTCAATAACTAGAATGCATTGACAACGCTACTCTTTTGAACTTGTGTTAGAATTATGAGGGTTATTTGTGATTTTAATCGCAATAATGTAAACTCCTTTCAAAATTTCACTTCGTATTTTATGGAAATTTGTTGAATTTTTCTTATTTTTATAAATCTCGCTGATTTTGCTTTTTCGGTTACTTATTTTAAGACCAGAGAGTCATAATAATGCATTGTTGTCCATATAATAGCTATATTTTAAAATAAACAAAACTCTTAATCCAATGTGTCTTGTCTGAAAACAATGGGGTATTAATTCCCAAGCTTTTAATGTACTTGGGGATTACTGAACTTCTGCAAGGGGAGGGAGATAAGCCAAGCGTTGAAGTGACGCTATTGTCTGAAAGAAATCTGTTCGTACAGAATTTGTAATCCTCATATATGTGCAAAATTAAATCATGAGTCGAGCGAAGAGTTGTTGAGCTTCAGATTATCTGAATCGAAATTTAAACGTTTCTGTTTTGTACGAAAGCAAAGAAAAAACCCACTAGCACACCTTTTAAGTCAACTTCAATCCAGTATTAAAGCAACAAATTAGTTTGTATAGTTTGTAAGATTTTTACTAGAACACAGTTTGTAGCGAAATACGCAAACAAATAATATGTGTAAATAGTCAACCTTTAAAGATCAATAACCTGCACATGTCGATCTTATTTCACTTGGCTAGGTCTGCATCTGCAAAAATGAAATGCTCTGATCATCGCAGATTTGTATTGCTGCAGAATGGAGAATGTTCGTAATAAGCGCTTGACAAGAGCGTAAGCAAACTAACCTTACTGAAGAAATGATTATGCTGAATGATATCTTAAGCTCATTGCTGACATCAGTGAAATATTTTATGAATAGCAAACATTTTCATTCCAGAACACTTTTCTCAGAATAGTAATTCATATCGGCTTATAGAATACATTATTATTTTAAGCACATTCACATCTATAGGTCTATCATATTAGTTTTTCGAGTGTAGTGCTATTTTGCATGTGACTGGTAATTGTCATTTTTGGACGCAGAAATTTATATTCGTTTCTGTCGCATTCTTTCAATCCTTCTAAGAGCTGACATACTTTGTAAAGTTATTCTTCTGCCATTTGTGTATCATCTGTATTACGAAATGAAAGTTAACATATTTGTAACCATGCAAAAATCTTTGCTTAACTGTGACTGTCCATCGGATTTCCCTTCAAAGTGTAAGTTGTGCTTTGAAAGACATTATGCCGGTAATTTTGAGCCGTTTTTTTTTTTTTTTTTTTTTTGTTGATAATTTACGCATTTTCAGAAAATACGAATAGATCGTATTGAATTCAATCCATGAATGAATACATGTTTTGTTCTGTCTTCCGTAAGTCCAGTGCACCATCTTAACGATCAGTGGTTGATTATTAGTTCCTTTTGACTTATGGCAGCAGGCCATTCTTCTCCAGATGATTGTCTAGTCATATTGGTTCAGCAACCTTTCCAGAGAAATACGTCTGCGCCATTGCCATGTATGTTATACACCTGTACGTTGTTCACTCACTGGCCCTTTACCTTCATCTTTAGTGGTAAGGACATATTCTTCATTTGTCACCTATTCTGGTTCTTTGACTGCCTGCATACGATCTGGAAACTGTGTACAGATGACTCATTTTCGACGCTTATGTACTTCCTTTAACACAACTGCTTGGACTTCGTGTGGTAATGGAGGCATTCCCGTCCAACATACATTGTTTTTAGCTTTCCATTGTTATCATGTTTTATTGGTTTACCACATTTTAAAAAGATCATCATTTCTATTATCGACCGCATTACTTTGCCTTTGGATGATTTACCACATATGTTGCTCCAACAACCTGATAGTACGTTCCATTGATGGGACAACATTGTAGTGATTCTTGCTTGCCATCACCAAATCATGACCAGAGTGGAATGTTTGTTGGTAGTCATGAAATTTAAATCAATTTGGTAAGAAAGTGTGGTACATATTACATCAAAAGTTTATGAAAATTGTGCCACTAAAGTTATTATTATTATTATTATTATTATTATTATTATTATTATTATTATTATTATTATTATTATTATTATTATACCAAAAGACTTACAAAAATGGTTCTAATAGCTGCCTAGCTTTGCGCTCAGCATTAAGAGGTTAGTGTTAGGACTGGTCGGCCTGGTGTCAGGATAATGTGACTGGGTGGGTCATCATGCTACATATCTGGGGCATGATGCCCCAGTGCTAGACATCACTATAAACTGCCACACTGCAGACATCGTAGCGATATGACTGAAAAATTCTTAAAGCTACGTTAAAAATCATAATCACAGTATTATTATTATTATTATTATTATTATTATTATTATTATTATTATTATTATTATTATTATTAAGGTGCAAAACGAACGATTCATCTGAAGACGCTCACAGACGGTTCAATATTTGGAGAAATGGCTCTAATCAGATCTATCCGTCGCGATCACACTGCAGTTACATCAGGTATTTATTTCATTGACAATGTTTTTGCGTAAAAGAACATATTGCAGCATTGATGTTATATTTTTTTCTGGCATCTTGTTTAATCGCATAATTTGACTCAGAGACATAATACACACCCTAATTTATGTTTTAAATCTGGGAGTGACACTACATTATAAAGCCTCTAATTGGTCGTTTTAGGATGATAGTTATGTGACATTGATTGCATTGCCATAACGCGTACTTCCCAATTCATTTAAGTTCGCGAAATAGTGATGCAAGACACGACACGTATGAAAATACCACAGAAGAGAATCTCATTGAAATAGATATCCTTTTTCAAACGAGGGAATTCGACAAACTACGTAGTGGAAAGCCCAGCGCCCATGTACTTTCCATGATGTTTAGCAAGGACAGTGGACAAACTTTATCCTGATGTTCATTGTCTACTTTATAAACGGAGTTTCTACAAAATTATTTGTAATGATTAAGATTGATAATAATAATATCCCATCGTCAAGAAGTATCATTCCGGCGAAATTAAAATAGTAATTACTATTATTCTACCTTTTGCTAAAATTAATTGAGGCTCATAAACTTTTAATTTTCACAGCCTTCCTTCATTTTAAATATATAAAATTATGTAGATGTTCATATAGCCAATTAGCCAAAACATCTTGCCAAAATATGCTTGAATATTACAATGAAACAAACATTTTAATATAATATGTATATTCAATTTAATTTGGATTGTGTGTCGGCTTTACTCCATGATTAAATTATATATATATATATATATATATATATATATATATATATATATATATATATATATATAGATGCAATAAACTGACGACGAACAGTACGAAACTAGTTACTAACTAGCCTAAGCGCTTTCGACTCTTAATGAGTCTTTTTCAAAGGCAAATACAAAACATAGTTACGACAAACAAATAAACACAAAAACGTTGCGTTTGTAAACCTCTACATTTCTATCTTCACATGTGTTAAAACTATAAATACAACCAGCTTGTATAGACTAGTTGCGGAAACTGAAAACGTTGTATAATTCCCTAAAAGTCTACAAGCCAAAGCGACATCTATTTTTATTTTGTGTACATATGTAACGCAGATTATATCCCGGATATTTGGTTCTATACCGGTTATTCTTATAGTAAAAATTGAAGGATAAGAAGATTTAGAAAATGTTAAATTCTACTAGTGCATAGTTTTCATTTTCTAGTCTTCTTGGTTTAGACCGCTTGGTTTCAATGTTCTAAGGCGGCGTATCCAGTATGATTCCTTTTCCTTCCTGGTTTCGGAACTCCAGCTGTGGTTGTTGGCAATAGCGATAAGTATTATATCACTGAAAGAGTGGCCAGGGGAGGAGAAGTGTTCTGCGACCGGGCTTCTGTACAGCTTTTTTGTCATCCAATCAGATCTATGAAGGTTTATCCTTATGTGTAGCTTTTCAGTTTCTCCCACGTACTGAAGGCCACAGATCTTACATGTGATGAGATAAATCACATTCTCTGTTTTGCACGTTTTGTTTGGACCATGTATGTTTAGTTTTTCTTTAGTCACTGTGCTAGTGAATGTCTTGGTCTCTATCATATGTTGACAGGTGCAAAGATGCAAAACCTGTCAACATATGATAGAGACCAAGACATTCACTAGCACAGTGACTAAAGAAAAACTAAACATACATGGTCCAAACAAAACGTGCAAAACAGAGAATGTGATTTATCTCATCACATGTAAGATCTGTGGCCTTCAGTACGTGGGAGAAACTGAAAAGCTACACATAAGGATAAACCTTCATAGATCTGATTGGATGACAAAAAAGCTGTACAGAAGCCCGGTCGCAGAACACTTCTCCTCCCCTGGCCACTCTTTCAGTGATATAATACTTATCGCTATTGCCAACAACCACAGCTGGAGTTCCGAAACCAGGAAGGAAAAGGAATCATACTGGATACGCCGCCTTAGAACATTGAAACCAAGCGGTCTAAACCAAGAAGACTAGAAAATGAAAACTATGCACTAGTAGAATTTAACATTTTCTAAATCTTCTTATCCTTCAATTTTTACTATAAGAATAACCGGTATAGAACCAAATATCCGGGATATAATCTGCGTTACATATGTACACAAAATAAAAATAGATGTCGCTTTGGCTTGTAGACTTTTAGGGAATTATACAACGTTTTCAGTTTCCGCAACTAGTCTATACAAGCTGGTTGTATTTATAGTTTTAACACATGTGAAGATAGAAATGTAGAGGTTTACAAACGCAACGTTTTTGTGTTTATTTGTTTGTCGTAACTATGTTTTGTATTTGCCTTTGAAAAAGACTCATTAAGAGTCGAAAGCGCTTAGGCTAGTTAGTTACTAGTTTCGTACTGTTCGTCGTCAGTTTATTGCATCTATTTTAATTAATCCCTGACAGACGTGATCCCTTGGTGGATCCAGTACGCTTGAGAGGGTTGTTATTCGCCATATGATTTGTATTCTTTATATATATATATATATATATATATATATATATATATATATATATATATATATATATATATATATATATATAGTAGTTGACCATGTACAGTAATCGGTTTAGGACTTTTCTTATTAATGTATTATAATATATTACTTCATTTTCCTAATTATTATTTATAAGTTTATAACAAGTGTAGAACTATCCTTGCCACTCTATGCGCGTATTTTAAATTTTCACACAAGACTAAAAGGACACTTTTTAAGGAGAAGACTGAAACGATGACTATCATGCTGTTATTCCCATAGCATTCTGCCTACTTTATGTAGAGAAAATAGAATTCAAAAGTCTTCAAAGAATGAAATGGAAAAAAATTAGAATTTACAATGAATATGATTATTCCTAAGAGACCACAACTCTCAGGATACAGACAAAAAGTTTGTTTATGTCTGTCTTCTCTGGAGACTTTTATATTGATTCTTCTGTCTGGGATATACTGAACCTCACCCAAAACGGAAATAGCAAAGGGTAACTAAAGCAATCTATCCCAAATGCCTTGCTTTCATCTGATAGAAAGTTCAGAAATTTCTCTATGCTACATATCCGATGTAATCTTTATTTGAATGACATTACGAGAAACGTAAAATGTGAAATTCTATGTTACTATATTTTATATCTCCCAAGCCAATACAGTGTTGAAATTTACTCATTGTGGTAATATAGGAAGGTAAATCCATCTGATCGTAGGCAGGAATTCATGAACAACGACAAAATATTTGTCATTGTTCCGTCAAATGATTGTTAAGTAATTGTAGGTTACTGCATCTGTATGGGAAAATATGAATAAGTTCTTCTGAGCAATAGACACGGTCTTGGGAGTGAAGTATTAGAAGAAACAAGTTCATGTTTTCCCATACAAATGTAGTAACCATTTCATTATATAATCATTTTTTTTTTCACTCTAAGAAACAAATTGAATTTATGCTATATTCCAAACTAAATACACTACCATTGATGCATTAATACGCTGTAACATATTGATGAGCACATACCATCGTCCAACGACATTGAATTTCGTCGCGATCTCTACATTGGTTTTTAAAATATTCTCTTTCGCTCTACTTAAAATTGAAATTAAGAATCATATTGTACATGAATGCGCTTTAAAACAACTTTTTATGTTGATCTGAAATGGATGGATTTTGTTGATACAACTCAATTCTGCTCTTCTTTTTGTGGACTGGATATATTATATTTAATAAAATGTATGATGTACATGTAATTTAAGCAGTTTAATCAATTGCATTTTTTCTGTCAGTGATTGTTTGGAATCGTATTGTGAGGAAAATACGATTTCTTTTAATTAAAATTATACAGAAAGTACACTTCAAATAGATTCAAAATACAAAAATGCAAGTAAAAGTATTGTCATTCGTATTACCAGCTAAAGAAAACGCATGTTTATGGCCTGTCCTTTGCATACTCATTATTGGAGGGACTACAATTATGACCCGTATAGCTTCTATCGCTTGCCTACCACTGAGTCATTTAAACAGGGAAAAATGCAATGCAGCTGGTCCGTGACAGTCCATTTAGCAAGCGGAAATAAGACTTCGTCGTCTTGGTGCATTGTCGCTGATGCTCTAGATTCCTGCCAAAACCTTGAACTGCATGTTGTTCACAAATTTAGTGTTTTGACTGGCTCGTGAAATGGCACGTCTCTGATAGATATACAATAGCACTTGGCCTTAATATGCTTCTGTATTCTTTTGTTAAAGAAGACCCTAGAGAGCACTGGTCAGAGTAGGAAACATTCTATTTGCGAAAAAATACGAACATTTCTCCTAAATAACTATTTAAATTATCAGAATGGTATTGTCTATTACTGTGTCTCTTCACAGTGTGTCTCTTCGAATACATCTTCAATGTATTCGTTTGTTTGTTTTAAAGTTTCATTTGTAACCATATCATCGCTACTTTTAAATGGACGATCAGCTTAATTGATCCAGAAACAAATATACTAAATCAAAAGCTAAAGTGTCCACAAAATGAGCGTAAATTATTTGTTTACAAAGTAATTAGTAATGCACTGTAGTGTTTATAGACACGCATGTCGTGCAGTATGAAGCCTTTCAGTTATGGAATAATAGTGAACAATTTTGACACTGTAAGATTAACATTAGCATAAAATAAACACAAATATTTTAGTTCTAAAAATGTTATTTATTACTTTAAAGAGAGCCGAACGCTATTTGGTTTGAAATATTTATTTTATTATTGTCTTGTTGTCAAAATATATTGTCCCATACGGTTTTTTAAAAAAAAATGTTTCAAAACATTTTATTTAAAAAGTTAGTTTCAAATCAACTGGTCTTTTTTCTTTTCAAAATAACTTATTTAACATATAAATACGCACTCGCACGTTTACGATTGTCTGTCTACGTGTTTCGGCTTAGTTTATTTTGCGTCGATTGTGTAATAACATACATCAACGTGTACGACGCACTTTTGACGGCTCAGATACTGGCGTTATGTGGTCGTAAAGGTGGAACAATACGAATAATCTGGTGTAAACCACTAACAAGACACGTTTCCTCGCCAATGTCGCAACCATCGATCTAACCTGTGATCGCAATGATGCGAAACAATCGTGTCAATTCTGCCTTATGCAAACCCAATTAACTAAATGTATGTCGGAATTCCGGAATTCATATGTAGTTTGCTCATTTATCGAATTATAGACTGACGTAAACATATTTGAAATTTTTTATGGCTAGATATATACATTTTCTGACAGATGACAGCGAATTCTTGAGCCTTGGAAAAGATGATTTTGAAAAAGTGCTGAAGAAGAAACTGTTGAAAGATAATAGAGAAAGATACGACTTCCTTCGCAACAGCCGGCACCTTGAGGCCTTTAGTGACAAACAGATTCAGAAATGTGCTGACTCCTCAGAATTAAAAACCTACAGCAATAATAAGGTAACAACACATGAAAATATTAATCTTAATTACAACATATTCCGTCCTATTCTCAAACCCTACCACACCGGTGATCTGAATGGCCATGATGCCATGCTACTTTTATTAAAATTTGCAAGATCTCTCTCTCTCTCTCTCTCTCTCTCTCTCTCTCTCTCTCTCTCTCTCTCTCTCTCTCTCTCTCTCTCTCTCTCTCTCTCTCTCTCTCTCTCTGCTACTTGCATTACTAACTGAATCATGACATAACTAGACATTCTAGATAAACAATTACATCCCACTACTGGCTGTAAATTACTAGCTGAACAATGTCGGAGAATTTATAACTTAATTACATAAAAGAATCAATGGACTTCATGTCTTGTCTTAACAATATCACTTGCTAATTAGCGATTGACTGAGATAGACATGTAAAATCAATTCTAAGCATACATTCTATATATCATTTAAGACAGATAAATGTATTTTGACACTTCGAATCAGAGTAATTCATACAATATATTCCTTCAATATATTATTCCTATTATATCCAAACCCCTAAATCCGAACATATTTATATAAATGAAATATTGCATGACATTTTTACAATACATGAATCATATAACATTCAGGACAATGCGTACATAATTCACATCTGAACTCAAGAAAAATTGAAGTATTAAGTTAAAAAAAATATATTTAACAAATAATTACAAGCTTACATTAATGAATCTATTTTAACTAATAACTGTTCTGGAAAATATCATTTTATGACACCTACTTTGTTATTTTCTTTACTTGCCCCATCGTTAACATATCTGTCGTCAGCTATTATATCGGGTAATAATTAAAATCAAGTTGTGGCCCCAAACACAGCATAGATTAACCATCTCAAGCTACAAATATATTGCGAGCCTAGCCCATGCGTCAATCTTGCTGCCAACGTTTCTCTGAGAAAGCCTTAAAAAAATTCACTACACGTTAGTATCTCAGCAACGTTTCCATCCGCGTTAAGTTTTGGGGAAATCAAAATCCACATCAGCAACAACCCAGTAGATTAAACTCGACCAAATCGGATTTGGTGGCTTAACTGGTCAGATCCACATTGGTGCCACAACTGGTGGTAGTGTTCGCGCGTCCGTAAATGCCAACTGGCATTGTGCACTATCGAGCAGTGTTATAAGGCTTGTAATTTCTCAATAACTAAAGTCATTGCACACAGTCCACTGGCATATTTTGCAAGCAAGCACAAAATAAACATAATTAGATTTCAGTCATGCATATCATCAATGCCAATGTACCCTTAAGTGAGAAAATGATTCATGAGAAGAAAATAAGAAAGAAATTTTCACAAATATTCATATTTGTTTTACGATAGGAGGTTTCAGTTTCGTATTGAGCATAGGTTTAGCTTTTAAAAAGGAATTGCCTAATCATCTTCGTCTATTGAAAGAAATGATTTTTGAATTTTTGTCAGATTGTATTATCTAAAATTGTAAACCGATTATATATCACTTTTGGTGATTCTGTCAAGCCTATCCATGTTAAAATATTAAGAGACACGTGAGTTTCTCATAGTGAGTTTTCTCATAGTCTTTTATTTTCAGCTACTTCTTGTCATTTTCTAAGGAGTTTTCTTCTACTGAAGTTCAAGGAGTAGAGTACGACTTAGACTTTGTTAATGTTCCTCATTAATGACCTGACTGCTTATAAGGATGTGGTTAACTGAGAAACCTTGTCTAGATCAAAAGGTCGAAAATGAAATCCATAGTTTATGCCCATTTTGTGCATTTATTATAACTATGGCTAAACGATCTCTTGAGAATGATGTTAATCAGGAAGTTATTCCTTTAGCTGACACATTTATTGTTCAGTCTTGGATGATGTCACATTTGCTCCTCATATTGATCAATAGGTACTTTTTTAACTACTCGTTCTCTTTATTCTACTCAGGGTAACATAAGACAATCACTCAATGTCTATCGTGAACAATCATAATATATGTTTGTTTCAAAAGACTATTAGCAAATATGCAGCCAGATAAAAACTGTTCGTTTTTTGCGACAAATGTGGTCTAAAAACTACACTGGTGAGGAGTCGTCAGTAAGTTTTGATATTGTTGTTCCTAATTAACATTTGCAGGAAATTCTTCGTATTACCCATGAACATCCCATCTAGTAGACAGTAAGACTTATCACATGGTCTTGAATTAATTTTATTGACTTAAGATTAAAGTGATGTTTCTAAATACCGTCTTGTCATGTTATCAAATGGTAAGAAACCCAATCGAAAATACATGAAGACAATCTGCATCTTATTTATGCATTTGAATAACCAATTAACAAAATAAAGGCAGATTGTGTTGGTCCCATACCTGGGACCAAACAAGGCAACTTATACTTGTTGACCGCATTTCCAGAGGTAGTTATATTGAGAAAAAAAATAAAACTAAAAGCATACTAAAAGCTTTGGTAATGTTTCTTCTACATTTTGTGGAATTCCCGTATCTATTCATAAAGTTGTGCATGAATTAGGCATCCAACAGTTTAAGTCTTCTGCATATTACTCTGAACATCAAGGAGCTCTAGAAAGATTTTATAAAACTTTGAAGAAATTGATTCAGTAATATTATACAGCAAGGATTGAGACGCAGGTGTTTATTTGCTTTATTCGCTTTCAGTGAATCTGTTCAAGAATCGTCTGGTTTGAGTCCTTTGAAATTGCTGTATCTTTTGATATACCTTCCTTGGACCATTGAAGTTATTAAAAGAGAAACTTAGTTCAATCAAAGGTTCAGAGATTAATCGTCTTGACTATGTCGTTAATTTCAAATATAAAGTGTCAAAAGCTTGTGAAGTAGCAAGAACTAATCTTCACTATTTACACTCAAAATATGAAGCTAACGTAAAACATAACTTCAATG